>JAUZST010087456.1:0-19852 GCA_034779995.1 Parotocinclus haroldoi
TTTATTATTTTCCATTATTACATATTCATATTTGACTCTGACACTCATATTTTTTTGGCATTTCGTTAATTTACTTACACTACTACAAAGTCGATTAACAAACACCGTACATCCAGTACTAAAGCCACTCTAACGCACAGTTGTTAAAGACTTTTTACCCAATTCGACAACGCCGATGAGCAACGTGTTAAAACTTCAACGGGGAAACAAAAAAAACGAGAAAAATCACATTAGTAGCATTATTATTAAACCTAGTAAAACTAGAAGCAGCCTACTTAGCGGAGCGATAGCGGTGTGTTAAAGAGGACTTTTGTGTGTCGTCTCAGTGTTGGACTCTGATGTTGAGCCACGCCGGGCTTCACAACAAACTCCGTAACAGCGACACGTATCCAAAACAACAAATAAACACCGTAAACAACAACTAAACGACGTGCTAAAAGCTTCCACAACCGCGTTAGTCCATTAAAAACGAAATGTTTTAAGAGTTCGGAGAAATGGAAGTGGTTAAGGAGAGCGTCAGTTGAGAGAAACTTACCGTGTTACACGCGGTTGTTTTGCTTCGGGGGAAAAAAAAAAGAAGCGCACAGAAAGTAGCGCTCGCTCGCGAACCGACTTACGAGTTAAAGCGTAAAGCCGAAAGAAGACAAAACAAAAAACACAACACAACGCCACGGAGGAGAGTAAATAAAAGCTGTGGATATTCCTCCGCACGGAGATGCTGCTCTGTCTCTCTTCAGTAACACTAACAGCCCGGAAAACAGCAGCACACCGACTCCTGTCCTGACGCTCAGGAACGACGCGGTGCGAAGTGCGCCTTGTTTTTTTGCGTTATGATTCAACACATCAAGATGTAGCCTTATTCCGCCAAGTATATTTGGGGACTAGCTTATTAGAATGCGGCCCCCCGGGGGAGGCAAGCAGCGCGGACTCAGATATTGTTATTTTTTGGAGTATTGCGACCCCGTGTGACGTCATGTCCACCTGCCATGTAAACAAAACAAAACAAAAAAAGTTGCAATTCAGCTCCGACCCTCGTTTAATCACAAATGTGGATTACTATAAATGGATGGTAGTTGGATATATAATATTATGGCACTGCACTAAAGCACAGCAATGAAATACATGCATCCAGACACTTTAGCGGCGTTTCTTGTCAGAAATTGTGAAACCACTGAAAGTTTTTGGGTGGTTTATTACGTCTAATAAAATCAGTAACACCCGTATAGACCAACAGACACTACAACGTGCTGCGTTTTTAAATTAATAATCAACTATGAGCATTTAAACAATCGTGTTTACGCTACGTATTTGGCTATAACGCTCATGCTTTTATCTTAATTAACCTTAAATCGGTGATTTTGGGATTACAGACTATTTTAATATGGCAATCTGTTAATGTAGTAATATGTATTATGTATTTTGTGGAATATCATGATTATCGGAATGCTAGAGGACTGAGCTTGTAGGCCTAACGTACCTGGACAGGCTATTCAACATATTTAGTGTTTAAAAATGAATAAACTTCACGAAATGCTGACTTTGTAACGTCATAATCTATGGACATTTCAAACGAGTATTGTGTTGTTGTTTTTTTAATCTAGAAAGAAAGATAAAACGAGAGAAAGAAAGAAGTAATGTGACGACAACCCTTTCGATCTTTTTTCTGATTCAGAAATAGTTACATTTCTCAAAATATAAATAGGCCTAAATAGCCTAATACAAAGCCTTTATATTAAATACAGGTCAATAGAGATATGATTTATATTCACGTCGTTTATTTTAGTCATTCTGTAAAAGCACAGATAGTGGTTCTGGCCCGATGTGTTCCAAATTAATTAAGCCGAACTATTTAAATTGTTTTGTCACGTATACTATTTGTGTTATTAGCTAGGTCTTTAAGCAGGTCTATTTTCTACCTAAGAACAAGGACTTATCGAGCAATAGCATATGTGGGAAACTGTTAACTGCTCTTTAGCCTTAGTTATATGTTCGTGTATTATTTTCTTTTCAACAGCCAATTTTTTGTAGCATTATTGACAAATAAAAGTATCTGCATACGCGAGAATCCAATCCCGCTTTCATACATAACACCCTTGAAACGGACCGATAATAATTGAAACCCGTAACTGTAGAGGCCCAAAGACTTGAGTATTGCTGCCCCCTATTGGATTGATTTAAAAGTACACGGATAACTTCTGAAAGTACTGGAGATCGCGTATATAAATATGATCGCACAGCGCCGCTCTGTGGTGATTGTGAATATATATTCCCGTTTTCTCCAGGGACTGGTGCTCCATTTGAAATGCTAATTACAAATTAAAATCAGCTAATTGGAAAGAAAGAACTCTGCTAGAGTTGCAGTGTATGTATGTTGTTGTTCATCAGGCTGTTATGCTGGATAGGCTGATGGTCATCTCATAGGCTCAGCTAGTGTTGCTAGTGACCAGCCAACCCTACTGGAAAAAAAACAGACCAGCATGATGCTGGACTTGGTGGTGACCAGTACATCTTGGTCTTGGTTGGGGTTTGGATTTTGGTGACTGCACATCCTGGTTTGCTGGGGGTTCTGGTTACCAGTACATACTGGTCTTTGCTGGTTCTTGGATGGTTGTGACCAGTGCATGCTGTTCTTTTCTGGGTATGCTGGTGACTAACACATGCTAGTTGAACAACAAAATCAGCAAGATCATACTGGGCAACCAGCTTTGACAGCAAAACAGCAAAACCAGGACCACACCAGCTTAAATCTGTAGTAGCCTAGTGGTTAAGGTACTAGAAGGTCCAGAGTTCAAATCCCTCTGCCAAGCTGCCACAGTTAATCAATTGTAAGTTGCTCTGGAGTGTCTGTTAAATGCCATAAATGTAAATGCTGGTCTATGATTGTTTTTTTTTTTTTCAGCAGGGAAATCAACGTATGCCGGTGACCAGCATAAAAACACAACATATTGCTAGTTTAATGATTTTTGCAAGTTTTAGAGCTGTTTAAAATAAGTGATGTGCATTTTACTATTATTTAGGCAGTAAGTACAAATGAGCAGAGGTTTATGAAGGATAACAAAGGTCCTAGCAGAAAACAGAAGTCAAACTAAAACTAAACAAAGTAGGCTCTGGGATAAATTACTTTGTGTTCATACAATCATATGAAGGCTCGACGGCTTTGGGCTTACATTACAGGCATTACAAATTAGACCGGTGCTAGCACTCGCTGGCTGCTAAACATTTGCTGGTTAACCAGTATTAACTTGTTAATTAGGATGTTCCACCATACCAGTGATCAATAATATCCACCATGTCAGTATTCAATTCTTGTGACCAGTGTTAACATGTGTCTCTCCTATATTCTAGCATTGGATTTAGCAATTTTTTGTTTATATAATGAATAGCTGAGGTAGCTAGCAAACCTCCTCTGTATCAGCCATAAATAAAATTAACTACCTACACGAGCTACCTGGCTTTAAGCATGAATTTTTCGGTTAAAAGTAAGTGGCTAAATAAAACAAAGGTTGCACCTATGCCGGAATTCATTCAAGGCTCAGAAGCGGTCACTCTTTTATTGTCAGGGGATGCTCCTCAGTTTGTGTCCTCTCTCTCTCTCAGACACGGTCAATTATTTAATTCATTTCAGTTCAGTTCATTTGTATAGTGATTTTTACAGTAAACTGTAGGGTTATAGGCCAATTATAGTTTACAGTCACACATCTAAATATATTTTCACTGCAGAGTTAATATGAGATAATATACAGAATATACATACTGGTAGCTCAATCCCCACAATAATGTCTCAATTTAACAGATACAAATGCAAGTCTTTGTAAGTTTCAGCAATGATGAAAGTGATGACATGCTACCAATAGGATGAATTTCTTCATTTTTGCTTTGTTTCTTAGTGTTGTATTAAAAAAATTCAAAAGACCAAACCTGGTTCCACAGTCCTTTACCACAGTCCAGCAACTCTCCATGTTACCTCAATGTACCTCATGATTATGTTAATTGCCACATGCCAGGTTCTAGGAGAAGTCATGGTTTATACACAGGGCAAACAGTTTCTTATTGTATGGAAAGATATTTTCCAACAGATATTTATTTATTTCATTATGTACTTCTTTATATACTCAGTTACTTAAAGCTTTGCTGCAGCTGAACCCAGAGGTTCAGAGAGGACCCGGCTGAAATGGAGAACCGATCATCCTCTGTGTGAGCCTGGATGATAAGATTTATCAACAAACAGTAGTAAGTATAAACAAATGATTTAAAAGCAGTAATTTGTAGAAGACATAAATGTTCGGTATTACCAGGTCAATGAAAATCCTGCAGTTAAATGTCTATGAGGCACAACCAGGACTCCCAAGTGACTGCAGCGGTAGGCAAGTGAATTTCCGCTGTGCCACTGGAGCATGTGAAAGTTTTTTTTTTATTCCTGAAAATGATTGTGAAAAAAATTGTAGTTTGTAATTATGTATGCAATGCATAAAACCATGCAGATACAGACCAGTAAGTTTGATTAATGTTCACATTAACCATCAGAATGGGAGAAAATCTTGTAATCTAAGTGATTTTGACTGTGGCATGTTGTCTCTAAGTGCTGATCTCCTGGGATTTCCATGCACAAATGTTTTCATACTGTCCAGAATGGTGCAATAACGTGGATGGAGGTACAAAAGTCGAATATTGCATTGGATTCCATTTTTCTTAGCCAAGAATAGAAAGCTGAGGTTGCAGTGGACACAGGCTCAATAAAACTGGACAGCTGAAAACCGGAAAAAAACGTAGTCTGGTCTGATATCTCGATTTCTCACATAGATGGTAGGGTCAGAATTAATCGCCAACAGAGATTCCATGGACCCAAAAAGTCCATCCATGTGGATGGAGGTGGTGTAATGGTGCAGGCTACGTTCCCTAGGTACACTTTGGACCGTTAACACCTGTCAATCATTGCTTGAATGGTAAAGCCTATTTGAGCATTGTAACCTGCACACCCTTCATGGCCATAACATACCCATCATCTAATTACAGCATGGTAATCCACTATGTCACAAAGCAAAAATCATGTATTACAAGTTAGCCTCACTTTTTTTTTATCAGGGTTACTGAGCACTCTTCTTCAATCAAAGAACACAGGGGATAGGTATAAGTCCATCTGAGGAGTGGCAGGATTTGCCATCCTAACCTTCCTCAGTTACAAAGAACATGCCTGTTTGTGAAGCCCGACCCAAGCAGATCTCACTTTCTAGACATAAACCATGGTGGTGTATAAGCATCTTAAGTGATAGTTAATTGTTTATTTAGTAGATTTATTACTACAGGTCCACGAAAAATATGGTTACAACATGACAAAAATAATACACCGCACAAAATATTGTTTAAGGAAAAATGGATATTACCCTGGACATTGAGCTTTTAAATCAATGTGAAATAAAATGTGTTTATTCACATACTGTGGTACGTCACAAACTGAATCTGGAGTGTGTCAGCAGAGGGAAGACTTGCTTTCATAGAGATAGGCTTATGGGTAATAAGGTTATTTTTAAGCCTGGCTCGCATCACAGTGTTTGGCTGCAACATGATGTGTGTGAGCAGTCACGTCGCAGGCTGTATCAGTTCCCCTGCCTCTGTCTCTTGGACATACACTGTGCAGGGAACCTGGGCCCACCATGGCCACCTACTACACTGGTACTTCCTCCCCCAGTGCCTGGTCTCAAGATGAAAACATGGAAGAGAAAGATCTAAATGGGGTTCAAGAGCTGAATTCTCCACAGAAGTGTTTTAGTGATGAGGACGAAGAGTCAGAACCTGAATTTTCTGCTTCTATGGTGCGCAGGAAGGTTTCCTTTGCTGATGCTTTTGGCCTGAATTTGGTTTCTGTTAAAGAATTTGACAGCAGTATCGGGACAGGGCCTGAGGATTTGGAGATGCTGGGCAGCGAAGACAGAGAAAGAAAGGAGTATTACATGTCTTGCATCTTCAACGTTCCAGAATCAGATAATGTGTTGAAACTGCGGGTTAGGCAGAACAAGATTGAGCTGGAGAGCATCGAGCTCCTGCCTGGCTCCACCACAGTTCGAGGTATTGTCCGTGTACTCAACTTGTCCTACCACAAGGATGTTTATGTGCGCATAACTTTGGATGGCTGGCAAAGTCACCTTGACCTGCCAGCTGAGTACGTGCCTGGGTCCAGCGATGGAGAAACAGATCGCTTTTCCTTCCAACTTACCCTGCTACCTCCCTCCTTGGCTACTGCTGTGCGGGTGGAGTTCTGCCTTTGCTATGAGTCCGCCTATGAAACCTACTGGGCGAACAATGGAGGCTTGAACTATGTACTGTTCTGCCAACAAAAAGGAGGGCGAGCATTAAAGGAGAAAGATGAAGGCAGGGAAAGAGAGACAGAGGAAAACAATAACAAGGGAAAAAAGAGCTGCTTGAAAACGATCAGGTGTGATAGGCTGCATTCACAATTACACATTAATAGTAACTCTATCCAAAGCAAAATGAAAGAAAATATCTTTACACTTTAAGTAGTATTGTACACTTTAAGTAGAATGTTTACTAGCTATGTTTACCAGGCTTGAAAACAATCAGTTTAAATGTATCACAACTTCACACTTTTCATGTTATCACATGCTTTTCTTGGCCAGAATTATTTCAGTTTGAAATTAATTATATCTAAATTCAATGGGACAAATGCTTATATCCTCTGTTTTAGCCATCTCAGTCTGGAAGATTACAGAAATATTGAGCACTCGTCATTGTTAGGATTTAAACGGGAGTGTACTGACGATTCTAAAAAATCTGTAGAAGTATTTGATAAGAAAACTTAATACAGTGTTTTTATACTGAAAATGCAAGCAACTGTTAAAAAATCTCAACACTGTCTACACAAGAACTTCTGAAAGTACCGCAAGCATCTGAACAAACAGTTTTATACGGACCACATAGGAAAGGAGCACAAATTACACACCAATGCAAAATGAACATTGCTCTAAAAAAATTGTCGTAAGTCAGTGACAAGCAGTGCTATGTGCTCTGTATTGAGAAAAAGAGTGATACTTGTAAGCCAAATAACAACATAGCTGTAAAATGTACAACACTGAGCATGAAAACAAAAATGTAGCCCATACGTGAGCCATGGAAAGCTAAAATCAGATATTTCAACAATGCAGTTAAAGTGTTCCTTTAAGGCTGTTAACCATGAATTCTTGTGACTATTACTAAACTGTGAACTAAATACCATAGAAAATATGTTTACTAAGTGTGAGTAGAATCTACAGTTCTGACAGGAGAAATGGGCCAAAATTTCATACATTTATACTAAAAAATTATATATTATACAAAGTTAAATACATTTATTGATAGAAGTATTATGAGAAGTTTATGAAAGACTACCCATTCAAATTAAGAGGGATATGTAAACTAATGTAAAGAGTAGTTGTATTGATTTCAACTGCATATACAGTACTGTGCAAGAGTTTCTGGCAACCATTAGATATACCATTGTTTTAGCTATAGCAAATTGATAAGGATTTCTCTTTTTAAAATACATCCAGAATCTTACAATAAGGATAGGTGAATTCAGCCCAAATGTGAATGGTTGACATGAACCAGAGGTGCTGTAGATGGTGTTGGAAGGCTGTGGTTATGTAACTGAATGATCTTAGATGGAAGTGCTCAAAGTGAGAGCTCCACCTTTAAAAAATTTTTTTTTGCCTTACTCAAAACCAGGCCATGATAAGTGGCGGGTACAGATGTCAGGTCAGAAGGGGGTATCTGGGACACCTACAAAGAGGGGTCAGGTGCCTGAGAAAAGAGGAGACAGGATTCTTGACACTGGGAGTATGTAAACTGTGCACTCCAATTGATGGCTGGGTTATGGTGTTTTAACTACGGATAGCCCAAATTCAGCTGCATGGTTGGAGCTTGGGTGATTTACAAGGCCTCAGCATGATAAGTTGAGTTTTAAAACAAACAGCCCCTCCCCCAAGTGGATGGCCATCAATGGCGACTACAGAAAGTGGGGCAGGTACCAGATGGGGAATGAGACCCCAGTGGTCGAACAATTTGTAATTTGTAATTTGTAACAATTTGTAACAAAGTTATTGGCTGCTCCCGAATCTATCTATACTTCCATTCTGACTGAGAGCTCCCCCTACTAAGTGAGAAAGGCCTCTAATGTGAGACCCAGATTGGGGGCTGAGGGATGGGACAAGACCTGAGCCCCTGGTTCGGCCTGGACAGGCCTGTGCATTTCCCGGATGTCCGAGGTTTCTAGCTCAACTGGCATTGCTGAGCCAGACTGGTGGGAAGTGCCGGTCTGTATGGACCGTCCTCCCCAGCAGGAGGAGGCAGTGAGAACTGTGGCAGCCTCCCTGGGCTCAGGGGCAGAGTGGAGCCTCCACCAGTGGTGTCACTGACATTTTTCGGTGACGTCTAGATGGCGCTTGTAAGAGTGTAGAGGTTGGGGGCAGAAAATAAAAGGAGGAATGAGAAGGATTAGCAAATGGTAGAACAGTGCACTGCTGGCTATGAATAAGGGTTAAATATACAAACAGGCGAGAAAAGAACAAAAAAAGTAGCTCTATAAATGCAGGGATCCCAAGAGCAAATAAACTCGTAAGGCAACAAGAGCTTGATTAGTTAATCAGCAAGCAAGACTGAAGTCTTACAATGGTAGCTCGGAATTGCAACAAGCCCTCAATCAGACTACATCCTAATACCAGTCAGCCTAGTGTATATCATGCATGGTGAGAGAAAGGTGTGACAGAGAAGCTGGGTTAGGTTTCTCTTTACACAGACAGTCATCCAGATGTTCCTCCTTGAGGTTAATTGCTTCTAGAGGTCTTGGGAGTAGTAGTTCTGTGCTGCGATCTGGAACCACCTGCTGCTCCCCGCTCGTTGTAGCTGAAAGTGCGACTCGATGGCCACGGGGTGGAATTGTCCTGAACTAAACAGAGACAATACAGAAAATTTGTATATAGTTTTAAAAAATGAAAGAAAAAAAACCCGAAAAAAGCATCAACAGGCTACAGTGGAAAGTATTTATTGTGACATCCCCTTATTCTCGAGCAGTTGATGCTTTTACAGGCTGAGGAACTTTGATCACCAGTGATCTTTTTGGAAAGAGTCAATAAACTGGAGTGGAAAATAGTGTTATTAAGTGATGAACCCGAGTTTAAAATAGCTGATAATATGTTATATACGGTCATTATGCTGATGCAAACCAATAAAACTAATGGCCTAACACTATATTTTGCACTATACTGTATGTCATAGCAAGTGTTCTGAACTCAACTGTATTAATCATTGTACTTAAAGAAGATTAGAATTTGTATTTTTAATATGTGACTAAAGTATGGCAAATAATTTCTTCTACTAAATGTTTTATAGCAAGCAGAATTGTACTGATTTGAAACCCAAAGAGATTGGCACCGAACACACAGGTGGGAGTCTCAGACATTCCAATGTTGGGTGTGGGCTTGGTCTTGACTATAATTGTGTTTGTTTGTCTGTACCAGAATCACCCAGACCTGAAAAGAGTGATGAAGATAACACTAACCAAAAGATAGCAAGCCGGTTAAGTACGGGCAAAGAAGTGTGCTGCAAAACTTTGGTAAGATCAGTCTGCTCTTATTCAGGGCTGTTACACGCTTAAATTGTCAACAGACAAACCGACTGGGACATTACTACATGTACATTAGTTGAATTGTATTTGTTAGTTTAGATTAAACATTAGTTATGATACATTTTTTGCCAATAATCCATTATTAAACAGTGGAATAATATATGATTCAGATAGTGAGTTTGCATTTTAGTGCGACAAAACATAGTACACTGACTTGCAATATTGTATATCAAATTCATGAATTTGATTAAACCAGGTCAAATATCATTTGTATGATAACATTTTGACTGTAACCAATTGGCAGGCTGAAAGGTGTAACAGACGACGGGCAATTCGGTTGGCACATATACAAGACTACTTCTCTCAAAAAGAGACCAAAGTTCAACTGGGTCTTCCTACTCAGAGTAAGAGTACAGAGAAGATAACAAAAGTGGTGCTGCCTGTGCCTCAGCTCAGTATTCCAGCAAGGATTCCAGACACATCGCCAATACCAACTGAACACGAGATACCCTTACTTTCTGTGAAATGGAGCAAACCTGCATGTTGCTCCCATCCACATGATCCTGAGGTCATTGATGTTCCAAACACAAATGTTTCTGAGAAGAGCCTAACAGTGGCTGAGGCAACAGACTCTTCCAGTAATGCCCGGAAAGCTTTCCTTTATGGATCAGACAGTTTAGACAAGCGTGTTCATATTTTGGAGCAAGAGCACTTGCTTTGTTCTGAAGGTTCCAGTGCAGGGGACAAGATATCGCCATTGTGCAGAGTGACCACAGGTACTCTGGCATGCCCACTGAACAGAGGGAATGGATCAACCCAAGGCATGATATCAGAGAGAATTCCAGGGTCTGGTCCTCCTGATCCACCACAAGTCTTCAACCCCAATCATGCCACATACATTTCGGGTCATGGGAATACTAAAAAGGCTGACCTCTGTTTTAAAACACACAATGTCCCAGAATCAGAGTCAGACTGGGCCCAGATGAATTCGGATCAGTTTGGTGTAAGCGAGGCTCCATATGATAGACAGGCACCCGGTAAAAGGCCTTGTAAAGATGAAAACCCAGGGGAGATATATCTAACTGTGGTTACCACAGAGCCTGAGAATTCCAAATCAGCAGATGAATCCTCACTAGAAGAACGTGCAGGCATTCTAGCTTGCATAGGCACAGAGGAAAAGGTGAAAGGGGACACACTGACATTTGCAGGGATCAGAAATGAGCCATTCACAGACAGACACAAAGGGAAAGGGGAATCTTCAGAAAGAGAGAATATAGATGAAAGAGCAAACCTATGTCAGGCGAAAGAGAATATCAGTAAAGAAAATAAGAATGCAACAGAAATGAATAGAAAGGCAATTCTGAGCAGCTATTTCGAACCAGCAGAAGGCAGTAGACAAGGAATGTACAAGGACCCATCCCATTTAAGAGATCAGAACACAGAGCTTGTAGAGGAAATAGTACTCGAATCTGTAGTTGAAAATATAGCTGGTAGAGAATTTGAAAAAGGTTTGAAAACATACTTGGGAAGTCAGGAAGAGTCTTGTCTAGTTGCAGCGGTTATACATGGACAAGATACAGAGGATCATGAATACTTAAACATGGAATTACACAAACTGCCAAGCTCCCCTGATACCTCCCTACATCGATCCTTGTCCAGCCACAACAATGACCCATCTAATCACTTTAGCTGGAAAGAATCTCTCAGTGAAGGCAGTGTGCTGATCCTTGCTCCTCATAAGAGCTTTGAGAGTGAAGAGACTCCGAGGCATAGGACAGCTCAGGACCTCCAGGGTCCAAGTGAGAAGGACCCTGTTGCCCCATCAGTTAGTGCAATGCACAGCTGGTTCCTGATGTGGTGGGTCAAATTCTGCTCTATAAGCCAAATCTTTTGGGCCCTAGGATATACCACCCTATTTGTGATCCTTATAACTACATATCTGCATGACTTGCCAGTTTGTCTGGTCATCTATTTGTTGTCAGTGTGTTGGTGGTGCAAACAAGGCATGAAAAAGCGTGTGATCTCATCTAACAGTGCCGACTGATGTCAAATGTCAGAGAAATTGATCTGTGTACACATTTTAAGGGCCAAACATCAGTCGTTTGAATGCAATACAGTTATTAACTGATTTCTTCCTACTGTTTGCCTTTCATAAATAAAATAATTTGCTGTAAAGCTCTGAAGAACAGCTTCCATTATGTTGGACCTGAGGTCCAACTGATTCTTCCACACTCTTACTTGAGCAATTGTCTTTAATCACAATTTTTACTTTTTACAATGTAGGTTATAGGTAGGTTATAGACAAATATAGGTTAGTAGTAATGGATTAATAATGCACTCAACTTGATACATATTTTTTTTATCAGAACAGCAGATACAATACATACTACAATGGATTTTTGTACAACTGTAACGGGCTGAAAATGGTGTACTCAGCACAGACCATAAATAGATAATGAAACACTTTAATGACTCACAAAAATTAGGGGAGATTTCATTATGGAAGATTTCATTTTGAAGTATCTCTATTTTTTGTAAGCAGTATATATAATATATATTTACTTATATGTCACAGTGCAAAGTAACAAAGTTTACTCTGTGCTGAATTGCAAACCACACAACAACGATGAATAAATTTGCTTACATATACAGTACAGTATAGATCTACTAAAGTATTTATAGTGTACAGGGGGCTTGGAAGTTTGTGAATCTTTGAAAATGTTATACATTTCTACTTAAATGTGACAGAAAACATCATCAGATCATTATACATACTGTAGGCCCTAAGAGTAGCAAAAAAAAACCAATTAAACAAATTAACAAAAATAACACAACTGGCCATCTATGTATGAGGAAAGAGATCTGATACTACATATCTGTGAGTGGCAAAAAGGAGTTAACATCTAAGCAACTAAATTCTTCTCCCACACTGATTAATGTTAATGTTCATTAGTCCATCATTAGCAGAACACTTAACAACTTAACTGTGTGCATATCAGAGTTGCAAGATTCTTCAAAGAACATTGATTCCCACACAAAGATCATACATAGAAAATATGGAATGGTATTGCTAAACACATTTTGTGGGCAGATCAGAATAGAGATTTTTTTGTTTATTATTTTGTTGTATGAAAAAAAAAATATTTAAGGAAGATTAGTGTTAATGTTTTTTAACAGCCAAGTAAATCTTTCAAAGTTAATTTAGGATAACTGTTGTGGAAGCTGGAGCTGTTGTGAAGAATGTGAAGACATCTCCCAAAATAGTAGCTATTCTGTACAGAGGAATGAGCTAAAATCCCTCCTATAAAAGCCTATGTGCAGCACTGCAGCATTTACTTGTAGTCATTTCTGCATAAGGGGGTTACACCACATATTGAAAGCAAAGGTTCACATACTTCTGCGTAACAAATAAAGGGCCATGTATGTTCAATTTGTCTAATTGAACTGGCTTCTCCTTATTTGTTAGGCCATTTGTGAAATATGATGATGTTTTAGGTCATATTAGTTACACTGGCCATGGTGCATACAGAATCCAGTATGTGATAGTATGTATGGTTCACATTAATAGAACAAATGCATAATAAAGAAAATATAGAGAGCTATTAAACGTGTGACAGACAAGTTCCCAGCTTTGTACATTACTCTGTGTGTATCAAGTCATTCAAGTTCAAACCATTACTCAGGGTTGTGCAGAGGGAGATAAAGCCACTCAATGCCTGACACTGCAGTCACTCGATCCTTTGTGTTGTCACTTTGACCTTTTAATGCTGGCTAGATTCCCAGCTAGGGGTTCTAATCAAGAAGCATTTTCAGGAAGCTCAGCAGTGCCATGGTTTTAGAGAGACTCCCTGAAGGTCACTGACCATTCCATACATTCACTACCAGAACACATAAAATCACCCCTATCTCTCATAGCACTTGACTCCTATTTGGAGCCAGAACATTACGATTGGAAAGCAGTATAAATAACTAAATACTTATTTGTATGTAAGTTGGTTACAAAGAAATTGTTTTACAGAGACTATATTACCATAGGTCAGACTGAAATATCATTTTTACCATTGAAATACTAACAACAAATGTCTTATTTACTTATTTCTACTTAATAACTAGACACCATGGGTTACCACTATTATACTGCATTCATTATTATTATTATCACTACTAACACAAGAAAGAGTACACTCAGAGTACACAGGGTACACTAGGCAGGGTCTTCAGGAACAGGCACTGGATACACTGACAAAACAGAACATCCAAGTTTCTAGCCATACATACGTATTTTGTGAAGGTCTCTGGTGTTGCGCCTTCATGCACTGGTGGTGTGCCATATAGAGATTAAACCCATGAAATTATGAACATGACTCATGTTCTCTCTCTGTCACTGTCACTATGACAGCACCCATAGCACATCAGTGTTGTAAAGGTCAAGTTTTCAGTGATGATTTCAATTTTCCTGAGAAGAGGTTTTACGTGACAATTGTCAAGGTGAACGAATGAACTTGCCTAAAGTTAAAAAATCCTATTCTACATGCAAGAACATGTTGCAAGCATGCTATAATATGGTATAAACAATACAAGAAGCTATTTAAGTAATTCAATCTTGCGTTTCTTTCATGATGACCATACTGTGCGAAAATAAACAACAGATCAGAGGTCTAATACTTGCAAGGAAATGTCATAGTAACCTCAACACTTACAATACTGCGCTCTTGCTGTGATAGCCCTCAGCAAGAAGAGGGAGGGATCTTTTTATAAATCCGTATCACTGGCATCATGTGAGAGATATTTTTGATGTGAGAATTCTCTGAGAGCTTGCATGGCTAAATTGGCAGTGTTTGAATTTAAAATGTGAGCCTGTGAAGTTAATCAGTTATATCTTTAGGACAAATTGACTTTAGAGTAATGTAAAATGTTTTTTTTTTTGTATCTCATAATTCTTTTGACACATGTATGTGAAATGCTTTAGGTTGGGAAAGATATGGTTGGAAAATTGGTAATGTTGATTACATGTAACTCCAATGCATGTGTGATTGATTTATTTATTAAATGCCACATTACCATCAATAGCTATTCACAACAGGAGCAAGTTTACATTGATAATAGTCCCAGTCATACCATGAGCACTATGCGTTCCATGCCTATTCTATTCTATTCTATTCTATTCATCTATACAGGTATGCAGTAGTTAATGACAGCATTAGATTATGTGGAATAGGTCGTTGACCGACGTAGTCATTGACTAGACATTACCACATCACCGTAGTCACAGTTTTTATGGTAATGTAATGACAATATAAAGCAAATTTTCTTAAGAAACTGCTTACAACTGATGCATAAACGAGTTACCACCGAAAAAATGAGTGAACCACTAATATCCATACTTCATTCAAACTGTTATACATATTACTCCCTTTAGGAAGTCAAGCAGGTGTGTCTGTTTCAAACAGTGCTTGTAGTGTTAAGCACAGTGTTAAGTACAGACATTGATTTCATGGTAGAGAAAACTGTGACACTTAGAAGTATCCGTGCAATGGAAAATAAATCAACATTCAATAAATTTAATAAAATATACAAACAAAACAAAGTATGACTGCTCAAAAAATTAAAGGATACTTGAAAAAGCAAAAAGCAAATGAACATTGATCAGATGGTTAGATCAGTGTTACGAGATGTAGTGGTTTTTGGTAGGACCCAAGGATGCGGGATAGACGTATCCCACAATGTATAATAAGAATGGGGAAATAATATAGAGAAAACAAAAAGGGGATAAAGAGCGGAGTGTAAGGCTCCTAAACAAAAAAAGGATAAAGGGACGTGCCACTGTGTTGCATCCCGACTGGGAGCAACGCGCAAACTGGTTGCAAGAGGGCGCCAAAGTGTCAACGGGGCAGGCATGTAGCGCGCATGATTTGGGACGTCTCCCAAATGGCGAGGCACGGAGGTAGTCCGAATGCCAGGGAGCGAGCGTAAGCTCGAGGGTGCATGCAGTGGAAAAAAGCCATGCCGGGGAGCGTCTTATAGAGTGTGCACATCCGGGTGACGAAATACCCAACCGGTGCGTCTTATTTGGAGCAGCAGCCGGCTGGGGTGAGGGCGAGCCTGAGCTCGAATGCACAAGTAGCGTAGGGGCTGAGAGAAATCGCAGAAGGTGCCGAAACGTCAAAAGGCGAGCATATGAGCTCGGGCGCACTTGTAGCACAAATGCGAATAAGATGCAAAAGGCGCTAAAGCGGCAGAAAACAAGTATGAACTCGGGTGTGCGAGGAGCGCAAACACGAATAGATCGTGAGAGGCGCTGAAGCGCCAGGGGGCCAGCATGAGCTCGGGTGCACATGAGGCGCGAAGAAGCCAAGCTGGGGCGCGTCCCATTCAGGACGAGCAGCCGGCTGGAGTGAGGCTCGTTCAGTACCGTCGACGAAGGAACGTGAGCGAGGAGTGCAAGGGTACTGGACAGGAAGCTTTCAAAGTGCCCCAAATAAACTAAAATACCTTACCAAAAATGCAATAACAAAAATTAATAAATAAATAAGGTTCAAGTTATGGGTAGATACGCTAAAGTCTTGTAATGGACTTTTTTCACTGTTAGGTCCTTGAGCAAGGCCCATAACTCACTTTTTCTTCAACTGTCAGGCTATCAGATGTAGCTCGCTTTAGATAAGAGCATAATGACTGAATGTCGAAGTCGATACTATTAATGCAGACGAATAAGTAACTGTTTGGCCAGGTCATTAATCCCCTGTTAGTGCGCCAGTAAAAACTAAAGGCAAAGTAAGTATTTGGACGCGAAAACCAGACACGATATCGGTCAGAAAAAAATAACCATATGTTCATACTTACAGGTTGCCAGCAGATGGGAGTATACTGCTACCAATGTAACGGAGACACAATATGTTTGATGAAGTTGTAATTTGAGGTTGGTAACCAGTTTTTAGGCAACACATTTTACATGACGGTTGACAAATTATGCTAATCCGACAGCTATTCTGTTTGACGTCATCTACATTTAGGTAAGTATAATGAGAGAGAGAGAGAGAGAGAGAGAGAGAGAGACAGACAGAGAGACAGACAGACAGACAGACAGGCAGACAGAGACAGAAAGAGAGACAGAGACAGAAAGAGAGAGAGAGAAACAGACAGACAAAGACAGAAAGAGAGAAACAGACAGACAGAGACAGAAAGAAAGAGAGAGAGAGAGAGAGAGAGAGGCAGAGAGAGAGAGCATGTGCATGTCCCCACACAGAATCTAGGTCATAACTAGGACTTCCCAGGAGGCTAAGCACTCATGCATCATTAGTGAATGGCCAGAGCTTATGAGGATACATGTTTCTTTTTTCAGTAGCTTTCTCCCTCTCAAACACACACACACAGACACACACACACACACACACACACACACACATATACACACACACACAGACACAAGCATATTCATTAGGTTTTATTTAGACATATATGGGCATGCAGAGAATATATACCAGACTAAGGCACACTTTTAGTATAGCCCCATTACCATTAGCATAGATACCAGATTCCAAATACCACACTTATTCCATAAACATACTTCACTATATTGTCACTGAAAACTTTTAGACCAATTTTTTGGTACAGTTCGGCCTAGTTCCACTTGAGACCTCAAGTATGCAACACCATATAACCAAAGGTTTGCGCACATAAAACAACCTACAAGTGTCCATGAGGTTTGTTAAACCTTTACGGCTACACTTTTCTGAAAAGGTTTTCCACTACATATCGAAGCATCACTGTGAGTTCAGGCACTGGTGTTGAAAATGAAGGCCTGGTTTACTGTTGGTATTCAGTTTGATTTTAACAAGCAAGGTAAGCTTAATCCAAATTGGCAGACCATTTCTTCATGGATGTTGTTTTAGGTAGGCAGGGCAAAAATTGCTGAACTTGCTCTTGGAGAGGTGGAAACCTATGAAAGCATCATATTGAGAATCCCCGGTGTGCTTACACCCACATACAGTATACATTGTAGCAGTGTTGGTGGTGGTCAAAGTACAGTTAGTTACAACTACTGTATATTGCTAGTAATAGCTTCACTAAAGTCCACTATTTTATTTTCATCTGAATTAAAGTAAAAAAAAGTACCACATTTTAAAGTATACCCATGTATTAAATGTGAAAATATGGTCAGTGTGGAATTTCTAAACTATAAGGTAGTTGAGTTATCATCCCAAACAATTTATACTGATATCTGAAAAGCCACGGAGGCTGTGGTGTAGGAAAAATGCCAGAGAAAAAAAAATGATTGGGAGTGAGGGTATAAACGAGGCAAGTACAGCAGCCAGTAATTACGCAGCCTGCTGTGGAAGCCAAAAAGCATCAGAGAAGTTATATGCAGTGACTAATAAGCACACATTAACATGACAGATAGCAGGCCAATTCTGATTATCATTCATTCAATAATTCACTTTCTTATCCATTTAATCCTGAACAGGGTCACGGGAAACTCTTATGTAGTGTGAAATATATTAGTGATTTGAAAAAAATATTTTGTTGGGTTAATCGTTTGATGTTTACTTAATTTTTTGCATTTACTTTTAATATGAGAATGACCATTTAGACTCAATAGCAGCATTAATGCAGAAATTCACTGAGACTTTTGTAAAGTACTTTCTAGCTAATGTGTTTGCAGTATGTAGTGAGAATGTCTGTTCACTTTAATGTCTTGACTCTAATAACTTGAGCTTGCAGCTCACCAATTAGAATGCTTATTTCATTAAACATTAGATAAAATAGTTTCTTCTGTGGCCAAACTCATTAAGAAACGAGGCTAGCACCATGGGTTAATGACCAAACCCATACCTTAAAAAGAACAGTTCAGATTTTAGAATGTGGCTACAATTCAAATTGGAGGTATTTTAGATTGCTAATAGGAATATCATGGCAGAGTATAAACATAGACTTAGTAAAGCTAAAACTGTGTATCTTCCTCACTAATAGAGAAACGTTTAATAATCCAATTTTAATATAGTCTATAGACTAATTAAAAACATTACAGAAATTGACTCTGAAGTTTTGCCTGATTGTAAAAGTAATTATTTCATTATTTTTAGTGATAATCTTTTAATGATAGAGCTCAGTGTCCCACAGGGATCTGTGCTGGGCCCACCTTTCATTACAACTAGGCTCAATTATTTGCCCAAGGATGTGAGAGAGAGGTTGTCTACAACTATCCTACACATTGATGGCTGTTCTGTAACCCCCAGTCTATCTTACTTATTTCCAAAGGTTTTCAATTAGACTTTGACTTTAGATTGGGATAGTAACCTGGTAACCCAAAGTGTCTATGGGGCTATCCGACTTGACTGGGCCTTGGTCCTCTTTGGCCTTGAGAGCCAGGGGTCATAATCCTAGGAGTATTGTGGCTATCTGGAATGTTGGGTTGCTGTCTTCCTGCCTCTGATGCGAGATTACTCAGGTTTGTTGGTTGCTAGGGAAGTGGATAGCTGATGTCTCATGATCACTCTTGGCTGTGTAACCTTCAGGTTCGTCCCTTTCTAGCTGTGCTGTTTTAATTAGTTCTGTCAGTTCCTAATGCTAAACATGCACAACTGTGTTCTGTTAATTTATTCTGTGTTCAAAACATTGCTAACTACATATCCTGTATTCTCTCCAAGCTCTTCTTGCATCATAGGTTCCAGTCCTTATACTGTTACCCAGACCACATTCGTGGGAAATGAAGCCCCCTCTCTTCCTTTGGTTAACTGAGCGTGGTTCTGTTTTGCTGTTTTCTGTTTTACAAAATAAAAACAAATTTCAATTCATATTCTTTTTATAGTACATAAGCGAGAAGGTCCTGGGTTTGATCCCAAGTGCAGCAGTCTGGATCCTTTCTTTGTGGAGTGTGCATGTCCTCACTGTGTCCTTGTGCGTTACCCTGGGAACTCTGGTCATGTGTGTTAGGTAAATTGGTGTCTCTAAAGTGCTTCTAGTGTGCATGTGCATGCATGAGTGTGCAAGTGTATGTGCCTTGTGATTGATTGGTGCCATGTGTAAGGTTTTCTTGCCTCAGGCCCTGTGCTGCCAGCTCATGGCCGTGGCTACAGGCAGGCATTGGGGGGCAGTGAATGTCCAATTACAATGTCGTCCCCCCCCCAACATTTTTTTCATATTTGTAATCATTTATATGTGGGGGAAATCACATATATTAATCTAGCAATGTTTTACTGTTTTATTTAATCGAACATTTCATTCTCATGTATGTTCCGAAAC
>JAUZST010087467.1:0-19851 GCA_034779995.1 Parotocinclus haroldoi
TGTGTGTGTGTGTGTGTGTGTGTGTGTGTGTGTGTGTGTGTGTGTGTGTGTGTGTGTGTGTGTGTGTGTGTGAAGCCGACGAGTGCACAGAACCTGGATCAATTAAATTTGGAGTTTAAATCTGGCGTAGTGACAGGTAACATCCACAACGATATCACACTCGTCACTCATCACTCCTAACACACATACACACACACACACGAGCGCAACACAAAATATCAGATTACACCTGCATTACATTAAAGAAAAACATATTGCACAGTCTGTCTGAGAGCTCTCATCTTACTCACACACACACACACACACACACACACACACACACACACATGCTTACGCTCAAATGATGATTTTAAACACATCTGACAGTAGATTGACACACACCTTTACAAAGTTACACACTGACTAATGTGTATTCCTGCAACACACACCACATACTGAGTCTGCTTCCAATCACACTGCTGGTTCTGCAGCCACGCACACCTGTATGGCATTACCCAGCATGCACTGGGCTTTAGAATTACCTGTGGGGGAGGGCAGGTCTCATAGCACACATACACACACACACACACACAGGGGAAAAAGGATTTCAAAGGAGATTAATGAGTGCGCCTGTCTGTCGCACGATTTATGGGCTCTAAAGTTACAGCCTTGTTCAAGTCTCATACACACACACACGCACACACACACATACACACACATACACACACACACACATACACACACAGTTCACCTCTCATCCGTTAGGGCAGAAATACGGTCCCAAACAAGAAAAGGAAAAAGAGGAAAGACGGCACTTCCCATTCTGGAACATTTAATCACACACAGACGGAAAGAGGTGCAAAGATCAAAGAGCACCTGAACCAGAACGGTCAATATTCCAAATATTAAAATTCCTTTCATTTTCACCCTACAGAATCGTATTCTAGCTTAGTTTAAGTTCAGGTTTAAGTTCGACGTCTGCTTTAAATGTCATTCCATACAGTATATTATCTATTCATTTCAGGTTTCAGACTGAAAGCACTACGTTACCCAGAATTCCCCTGAAATTTAAACGAATCAATCCGAGACCTCGCTCAAATAAGCTCCAACCTTAAACCTTAACCCCAAACAGTAACCCTAATCTCTAGAATCCTAAAACTAATCCCGATGATCTAATCCTAACCCTGATCCTCTGGTCCTACCCATGCTTGTCCTGGTCTGGGTCGTCAGGGAGAGTCCACAGTCCCTCACTGGGCTAGACAGAGGTACACCCTGGACCCTCCCGCTGCTCCCCGCAGGATTCAAACCCAGGAGTTAGCCCTGGATTAAACTGAATCACAACACCAATAATAACCAAATCAATATCAAAATAAAAGTCCTTATAAGTGAAGGTGCTATGTGGGAAGAGCTTGCTACTGAACTGTTATAAGAGTGAATGATTTTACTTTTATTTTCATTATAATCTGGATTATATAAACATAAAATGGAGGTTTCATTCAATTTATATTTATTCTTGAATCCTATATTGAATGTGAACATATAGTTCTACAAGCAAACTAAAATTACAGCAATACTTTCTGTGTGTGTGTGTGTGTGTGTGTGTGTGTGTGTGTGTGTATCAGGTATCCTCCACTCCGGATCTGTTTTTAATTGATGTCATTAGCAGGGCAGCAGCAGGAAGTCACATGACCTGCTTCTGCTTTATCTCTAGTCCAGTCGGACGCTGACTGACAGGTATTCTCATTACCTGCAGAGGTGTGTGTGTGTGCTTCTCTGTGTGTGTGTGTGTGTAGCAGGACAAAAGAGAGTCACATCTCAGTGCTTACTGCCCAGTCTGGTATCAGTTACTACAGTGTGTGTGTGTGTGTGTGTGTATGTGTGTACAGTACAGCTCGTATGTATCTTGTCTATTGTCTCTAATCTTAATTGGTGTGATAATGATTAATTAAACAGCATCATATTTATATAAGTTTGATCCTGCAGATGCTGTGTAACGTTTTTATTCGGAATATAAACAACATAAATGTTTCATATAAGATATAGATTAGATTCAATTCGATTTGATTAGACCGGAGCTGCAACAGATGCTTTGTGTGTGTGTGTGTCTCTGTGTGTGTGTGTGTGTGTGTGTGTGTGTAATGAAAAGGTGTGAACTGATGTACTAGAGGCTCTGGTAACACACACACACACACAGACACACAGACACACACACACACACACACACAGTGTAATGTAATATGCAGGTGATAGTGGACAGGTGAGCAGGATTTTTTTTAACGAATCGACAATTACATTTTTATTAATTTTATTTATAAAGACATTTTATTTATTTATTTTTTTCAGGCAAATGAGGCTTCGTTTATAAAATACACAATCTGACAGATGATCCTAACACACTTCAACACACACTAACACACGTAGAAGTGAACCTTTTGCTTGATTAGGATTATTAAATGTTTGATTAGGATTAATTTCTTTGTTGTTTGAACACAATTCCAATCGTCTGTGATCGTTCCTGATCATTTCTGATTATTATTGATCGTTCCTGATCGTTTCTGATTATTATTGATCGTTCCTGATCGTTTCTGATCGTTCCTGATAGTTCCTGATCGTTTTTGATCGTTCCTGATAGTTCCTGATTGTTTCTGATAGTTCCTGATCGTTCCTGATCGTTCCTGATCGTTTCTGATTATTATTGATCGTTCCTGATCGTTTCCGATCGTTCCTGATAGTTCCTGATCGTTTTTGATCGTTCCTGATAGTTCCTGATTATTTCTGATCGTTTCTGATCGTTCCTGATTGTTTCTGATAGTTCCTGATGCTTTTCGATCGTTTCTGATAGTTTCTGATCGTTCCTGATAGTTCCTGATCGTTCCTGATAGTTCCTGATCGTTCCTGATAGTTCCTGATTGTTTCTGATAGTTCCTGATCGTTCCTGATAGTTCCTGATCGTTCCTGATAGTTTCTGATTGTTCCTGATCGTTCCTGATCGTTCCTGATCGTTCCTGATGCTTTTCGATCGTTTCTGAATGTCAGTAATTAATTAATTAATGTCAGTGTTATTAGGCAGAACCTGTGTAAGATGGGGGGGACGGATCAGAGGGGCTAAAGGGTTTGATTTGGGATGTAAGTTTGGGATGTTTGGGAGGTCGGGGGGAGGGAGATGTGGAGGGGAACATGTGGGAAGATCATACAGAGTGTGTTTTTTCTGTTGTATGCGGTGCAGATGTGTTGTGCTGCCGTGTGTACTTGTGTTTCATTCTTGACACAGAAGTTAAACAGGATCATCGACCATGGAAAGCTAAATTGATTTCAACATGAAGTGAAGGCGGGAGCAGGCCGTGCTTCGCTAGGATCCATCCTCAGGAGATCTTTGATGAAATCGATTTAAACGTCGATGGCTGCCAGCGCTGTTTGGCCGATCGATGAAACCCGGCACCGCTGTTTTGATACAACGGGATTATTTTGACACATTTTTGCTGCGCTGGTTGAAGTTTGGCCATGAAGTGTGCCAAGTGTGAGTTTTTGGGGGGAGACATTTCTGATGGAATGGCCTCCTGTCAGCAGCTGTAAATAGGAAACGTCTTTTCCAGAGACGCCTGGATCCAACGTGATGTAACACAAGCTCGAAATAATAATGTTAGGATCAGAACCGTTCAGGGTTAGTAATGATTAAAAAAACGAAATTCTGAGTGTTTGAGGAGTAAGGATGATCGGGGGAACTCCCTCCAGTTTCGAAACGATGTTCCTCTAATAAAGATTGGAAGGGATTTACTGTTTCACTCTGAATGTTTTCTAAAATCTCGCTGTACTTTTCTGCATTAATGCTGCATCACAGAAATATAAATGACCTTTACTGAGGGTCCGGACCCGACCCCGACCCCGACCCCGTACCATGATAGAGCCTGGCTTTTGGACTTGTTCCTCATAACAGTATGGATTCTAATTTTTTTAATCTCGAATCCTGATTGGTGTTTCCATGGTGACGGTCCATCCTAGATACCTCTGAGCCCAGAGCAGTGGGCGGAGCTTGTGGGCGTGGTTAGGTTATAAGCGGTATTTATGAAGGTAACTCTGGATTATAGAGCTTCCCGATCAATAACCGTTCTGAGGGAGGGGAGAGAGATCACCCCTCTTTAGTTTAGGCTTTTTAGGACTGAAATTCCTCCAGGTTCTGGATGGTTTAATGATATTATGGTCTGTAGAGAAAGAGAGATCTACAGTAAATCCCTTCCCATCGTTCCATTGAACTGGAGGGAGTTCCTCTGATCATCTTTCCTCCTAAAACACTCAGGCTTTTCCAGATGCTGCTTTTGGAACGAAATCAGTATTAGAATCATCTGTTAAATCACTCATTACTAAGCTGTACTAAGCTGTTCCCGTTACAGGGCTGGATGGTCAATGGATGTTTATAAAAAGCTCAATCAGGAACTGGCTTTCCGTTTGTAAGATGAATATCTATTAAATAAACTCATCTCATAAAGATCAATGGAATTTAATCTGACCTTTAACCTCATGCCGGTTGCTCCTGACGACGCTGCTCTCTCACTGCCGGCCAGATCCACCAGACTGATCTTACTAACCTAAATGATTCATCATCAAATATCAGCTCACATCTCTCAGATACACACATACACACACACACACACACACACGCACACACACACACACACACACACACACACACACACACACACACACAGGAAGTTCTATATAAAAATGAATCAGCTGAGTTCTATGAAAAACCATATAACTATAAAGATTCCTACAAGCCAATAATTTATTCTGATTGCTTTATTTCCATCGATCACATATTACTGCTTTGTCTGTAGTTATTATTTAACCAAGACTTTCTTCATTAACTTTTCTCTTGTCTGAAGCCATGTGTGGACTCTGGTCTCTGGCAGTATTACCTACCAGTTAGAGTTAAGCACTCAACTGTGACCTGACATTCCAAAGCTTAATGATGTTAATGAGCAACAACATGGTAGTTAGCCCAGTGCTATCTACCGCACTGTGTTGTAACATGTTAACGAGTTCATGTCTTACCCCATGAATGTTCACTTAGAGAAAGGCATGGTTGTAATAATGCCCCATAACTGCAGAATGACCCTACAAATCAAAGATATGGTTCTAGATCTGCTTTTAATTCCTTTCAAACACCAATTTTATAACATATAAAGAGGTATCTCTGTGTTTGCTTTCTTTTAAATTGAAGAGCCGATATTTCTGAAGAGGGCAATCGATAGTTCTGCATATAGCATTAAGAAGAAAGTTGCTTTTCTTGTATTGGATATCTCATGTTACTGAATTTACTGAATGTAACTTCTAAACACGACTGAAATCTCACCAGACACAGAATATGACTTTTTTACATTATTCAGTCCCACTTATCCTGCTCAGGGTCTCCTGTGGTGTCTGGAGATTTTACTGAAATTCACATTAAGCAAACTAGCATGTGTCTTGAACGGGGCACCAGTGCATCACAGGGCTAAGTAGGGGTCACTGCTGTAGTGCTGGGAGACGATTCCCCTGTCCAGTCTTCTCTCTCGTAGACAAGGGAAGTCAATCCCAGGTCACCACATCGATGAGCTAGAAAATTGCTGCTTTGCCACTTGATTGTCTCTTAATAAGAGTTGCAATATTTAAAAAAAGATATTCTGACCAGGTGTAAAACTGGATGTGTTTGACAGAAATATCAAACTCTGCACGCAACTGCCCTATATAGTTTCGATATTTCAGTATATGAAACACACTTGATTAGCCAATGAGATGAAGTGTGCTGCCCTCCCACACACTTACACACACCCTTATCCAAAACAATGAGAAAGTCTATGAGAAGTGTCCTGGTATTGCATTGTCTATGTATTCTGAAAGCTGAAATGGCATTAAAATCTACTTTGTCAACTGAGCTACAGGAGAACCCAAAACAGCCTACCTAAAGTTAAAAGCTATTCAGTTAATTATAGAGAACTGGATGCAATCCATTTCATAAAAAGTCAACTCTACATAATTACATTTACTCCTGACTCAACAATTTTTTGCTGCCACAAAACACAGCAGCACAATTGATTATTTACAGTTTAATTACATATTTACCTCAGTAGTGTCAACTGTCACCAAATCTTGGGTGGTTCGTATTCGTTGCCATTTTTACTTATACGCTTAGCATCACTTGGGCTCAGTGGGTAGCACTGAAGCCTCACAGCAAGAAGGTCCTGAGTTCAACCTTGGATCCTGGGTGGACTAGCCTTTGTCCTTTATGTGTGGAGTCTGCATGTCCTCTCTGTGTCTTCTCCGGTTTCCTCCCACAGTTCAAAGACATGCATGTTAGGTTAATTCATTTCACTAAGTTGGCATTGAGTTGAGTGTGTATATAGCTTATATGCTCAGTATTGAGATTAACTTGTGTGTAGATTAACCTTGTGTGTGTCACTGAAATGTCCACTGATGCCACAGTGATATTAAAACACTAATTACACTAGTTTTCAGTAGGCCTCCAAAATCAGCGTAGACCTTTACACTTCTCTTGTGTGTAATGTAATAAACTCGTTATCAGCTCACAAAGTGATGGCATAAAAGGTAAGGGCAGGTTTCTCCATAAGTCAGTGCCCAGATATTAACGGTGTTCCTCTGTGGTAACAGGGCTCCAACCATGGTGCCAGCTCCCAGCCTGTAATTTTTTTTACTGCACTCCAAAATCATTATTGGCAATTAGCGTTCGTCAGGGAAGACAGCAGCTGGATGTAATTACAGGTAGCCCCTCATTACTCCTGCATGTACTGCAGAGGATGAGGGAAAAAATGTGTTGGGCAAGCTGCTGTTTATGTTTATTTATTTATTTTTTCAGTTAAATGTTGTGCTACTTACAGTACAGCTATTGTGGAACAAGGATTGCAGGTGCATGGCAAAAACGAGAATTGAGGAATTATGAACAAAATAAGTTTTGACACTCTAATATAGTGTTTACCTTTATGGTCGAGATTCTGGGCAGAAGGACAGAATACTGCAGATGGATTTGTTGCTTTCTGATTTGTACTGATGTCAGTACTGTTGAGACCATTTTTAGAACTGTTCTTTCTTATGCAGGGAAGCAAAATAAGCAACAGAAAACAAGCTGGGCTAATTTGACATAACATGGCAAAACATATATGGCAACATGAAATAAGGCATTTATAAAAAATGAGGTAGACTATGTTACTACTTCACGATCCAACACACAACAACAAACCTTGAAATGCCTGTCAGCAATTACATTCCATCCTAATCACAACACTAGAATATATCTTGTGAAAGTGAACTGCACTCTGATCTCAAGGTGAGCTTTCTCATTAAAACCAAGCCTTTTTAAGTATTACTCACTCCTCTGAAAATACCTAAATCAAAGGCAAGTCTTAGCTGATTCACTGTACGCATATTTGCAACATTTTATCAATCATGCAGACTCTCATAAGATGAAATGGTTTTGCAAATGGTTAGCACTGTCGCCTTACAGCTCCAGGGATCCCTGGTCTGAATGTGTCCTGGACTCACCAGTGTGGAGTTTGCTCTTTTCTTTGTCTCTGTGTGGGTTTTTTTCTGGGTTCCACCCACATCCCAAGGCATAAGATAGGTTAACTGATTTCTCCAAAAGTGCCCCAGTTCAAGTGAGTGAGTGACTGACTTTGTGTGTGCATGTCCCATGCAATGGAGGATGGTGCACACCTTATTTTCAATTCAATTCAATTCAATTCAAAATTTATTTATATAGAGCTTTTTACAATAGAGCTATTTTATTTAATATATTTATTTACTTATTATTAAGTGCTAAACACTACAATTTAAATTTGACAACAAATACTTCATAATTAACTTCTGAGTATAGAACTTGAGTAAATCCAGTAGACAGCGCAATGTCTGATAAGCATTTGTTACAGCAAGTTACTACTGGTTAAGGGAATAGAATACCCTATATAACATAGCAAGAGTTCAAATAATTGCAGTTTGCATCATGCTTTTAGACTGTACAGTATATTACCAAATAATTTATGAGACTGCAAAATGATTGCCGTGAAGTACTGGTATTAGAAATACCCTATATTGCCCAAAGAATTTGCTCACCCATCCAAATTATCTGACTCAGGTGTTCCAATCACTTCCATGGCCACAGGTGTATAAAATTAAGCACCTATGTATGCAGACTGTTTTTACAAACAAGAACTCAGTGAATTCCTGGAACTGTGATAAGATGCCACCTGTGCAACAAAGCCAGATGTGAAATTTCCTCGCATCTAAATATTCTACAGTCAACTGTTAGCTGTATTATAAGAAAATGGAAGTGTTTGGGAATGATAGAAACTCAGCCACAAAGTGGTAGGTCACGTAAACTGGTCTGACTGCACTGTTCCAAGTGTAAAGTTTGGTGGAGGGGGGTTATATTCAATTCAATTCAATTTTATTTATATAGCGCTTTTTACAATGTAGCTATGTCTCAAAGCAGCTTTACAGTAATACAATTATTTAAAAGGCCAATCCCAAGTTGAGCAAGCCCAGGGCGACAGTGGAAAGGAAAAACTCCCCAAAATGGTAGGAAGAAACCTTGGGAGGAACCAAGACAACAACTGCGTACAAGTTCACGTTTAGGATCTGGTGGGGGTTATGTCATAATATACTTATAAAATCACAAGCTCTTGGATGATGGTGAGATCACTGTTTGTTAATATAAATTAAAGATTTAAAATAGATGTTATTATAATTGTTTCATTTCTTATTTTTCAATACTGTATTATTGATATAATGTTGAGTAGGGTAAGGTAACAACTTGCATGATTAGATTTAATATTAATACTATTAATATTATATGAATTCTATTGTTAATATATTATTACTTAATATATTCTAATTATTAATCTTAAAATGGTCTAATAATATCACTATAAAATATATGAATAATATTTATAAATGGTTCTTATAAATATTACACTATGAAGTTGTTAGTGCCCAGAAAAAGGAAATTTACTGAGAGTTTGACTTTCAGATTCTAACAACCCTAGAGGTATCTCTGTCATGTAATAATGAAGGGAATTAATAACCTCGAAAGGGCATATAGACTTAGTGATTAGTGAGCTATTTTCCTGTGTTAATATTTACTTTTTAATTGAATTTAATGGAATCACTGCTGTTTAATTCTCATCCATATACAGCACTGTGCAAAAGTCTTAGGCCATCATTATATTTGTTGTTTTAGGAATGGTTTAATGACTAGAGATGCAATCATTGATCGCTCAGTGACTGGAGTCAGTACGTTTATAGCATGGCTGGCTGATCACTCGTATAGCTGATGCTTTGCTGGTAACAGTTTTGCTTTCTCCGTGCATAATGACGACAACAGCACAAAGCCTAGCACTAGCCTATACTAACTTTAATAATTTAGTTCATGTATACAGAGCTTTAAACACAGGTTAGGTGCTTGCCAGTTTGTTTATAAAGCTGCTGCTAATTCATGTTTATGGGGATTTCTGTTATGTTATGTTCTAAATATTTTTTCTAGATGTAGGGCAATTCTAATGAGGGAGTAGGAATCTTTTTTGGACACAGTCATGTCTTCACAGCATGCAGTTTGTGATACACGCAGGACAAAAGCTTTGGAAGCTCTAGTGAACTCTGAAAACACTCAGAACAATGAATTTAATAAGACATTTAAAACTGCATTAATAATTCTTTATGCGGCCATTTATAATTTATAGACCGAAAGAAAATTGGAATGGTCACAAATTGTAATCGGCCAGTCATGTGTAAAAAAAAAAAAAAAAAAAATCTGAAGTGGCCAAGAAATTTGCAATCAGTCCATTTCTAATAATGCCCATATATAACTTTTTCTGTTTGTATTCAAATAAAGACTTAAAGACTTAAAGATAAATAATTGTATTATAGTTGTAGTATTGCTATGAAACAATGGTCTATCTAATCTAATGGTGGCCTAAGACTATTGCACAGTCTACCATATTATTTTCATTCTGAATATCTTTGTTTCCCTGTTCATGTGTGTTTCTTTTGTGTCATTCTGATTGCCAGGTGCACTTAGGTAACAATGGCAGCGGGCCAAAAGAAGACAAGCGCAGAGACATGCGTGTTTTCTGGCTCCAATGGCCTGAATGGGGCAAAAGCACCTGGCGAGACGTTAATGGAGAGAAATTGCGAGGGCAAGGCTTCTCGACTGTCCAAGATGACCTCGAACATGCAGGGGAAGTGTGCAGCGTACGTCCTGGCCCTGCGGCCATGGAGCTTTAGTGCCTCTTTGACACCTGTAGCTTTGGGAAGTGCCCTGGCTTACAAACTCGAGGGCTCTGTGGACGTGATCATTCTGATGGTGTGCGCTGTAGCTGTCATGGTGGTGCACGGTGCCGGGAATCTAGTGAACACGTATTACGATTTCTCCAAGGGAATCGATCACAAGAAGAGTGACGACAGGACTCTGGTGGATCGGATCCTTGAGCCGCAGGACGTTGTGATGTTTGGTGCAATCCTTTATTCCGTGGGTTGTCTCTGTGCCACGTTGTTGTTTTTTCTCTCCTCACTCAGACTTGAGCATCTGGCTCTCATCTATTTTGGCGGACTGTCGAGCTCCTTCTTGTACACTGGAGGTAAATGTGGCCAAGAAGTCTATTTGGGAAATGCAGCTTGCATTTTCACTCTTATTTTCAGTCCATTTCAATTCTGGTTTTAACAGTCAGAAATGTCAGACACAATTCGGTTACATAATACTAGACAAGCATTCTTGAACTGGCACAATTTGTGTATACAGTAGGGGTGTCGGTTGAAGTACTTACTTACAATCAACAATCACACCTATTTTAATGTGCTAGCATGAATACGTGCACTTCGGTAGTGTTTTTAAGGCAGTACTGTATCTCACAAGAGTAAATACATCCCTTTTTATTTTTTTTATAACTATTATTATATATTTTCATGGGACAACACTGAAAGTAAAGTAGTTTGTCTACAGCTTTTATAACGTGTACATTTGCTGTGCCTTCAAAATAACACAACATATAGCCATTAATGTCTGAACCACTGGCAACAAAAGTAGACCTTTATGTGAAAATGGCCATATTGTGCCCAATTAGCCATTTTCCCTCCCAGGTATCATTAGGGGTCAGGTCATTGGTGCGAATGGGGAGCAGGTATGTTAAATAGATGTTGTCATGGAGAAGTGGAAGAGGAATCCATTGGCAATCTGTGATGCTCTACTGAACACCATGCCCAAGAGAGTTCGGCAGTGCTGGAAAATAATGGTGGCCACACAAAATATTTACTATTTGGGCACAATTTGGCTATTTGCATTTAGGGGTGTACTCACTGTTGTTGCCAGCGGTTTGGACATTAATGGCTTTGCATTCAGTTACAGTGCTCACAAAAATTACTACTTTTTGTGAGCATTATATTTTGAAGGTGCAACCAATGTGCACTGTTACAAGCTGTAGACTGAGTACTATACATTGTATCAAAGTGTCACATTAAAATATATAATAAATAGTTACACAAACGTGAGGAGTTTACTCATTGTTGTGAGATAAAAAAAGAAAATGAAATGGCTATAGAGATTACGTGAAAGGTATCTTTTTATTACATGCTTGTGTTAGAAATTTCATGTGTAAGCTGTTTAAATGTTTACCATATTTAATAGCACTACCATTGTCGCCATCAAGTGGCTTCATAAATTATTGCAAGTCAAACTGGAGGAAGTCAGTTTAGAGCATCTGCATGATTAAATAAGAAATATCAATATTTGCTACCACTATATGAATAACATATAAGAGCAGACGATACAATATATCGATATTTTACTTCTTTTGTCCTTGCTGTGAAAATGGGATTAACGGCTTTAAACAAATGACCAGTGTTAAATTAGTTAAGGTATTACTAGCTTGTTAACTTCCTACTAGTAGTATAAATTTATTTAATTTGAAGTAGGCCTAGTCCTTACTGATGGGTAGCAGTGTGTTATGTATATCGACTACAATATGTAGTGTTAACATATTTTAACAATGTGTGAACTGATAATATCAATGTCACTGACTATAGAAAATATATAAAAAATAGACTGCAGCATGCACAAACCTAGCGTTCTAACTAAAAATACATAACTGAAGTTAAAAATGAGTGAATAAGCTGGTGAAGTGCTGTTGTTGAAAGTGGTTTGGCTTTGAAGAGAAAAAAAAAGACTGCAATTGTTGTATTTTTTACCCACATTAACTATAGGCAGTATTTCCTGGTCAGGGTCATGGTGGGTCAAGCACCTGTTCTGCAAAACACAGGGTGCAGAAGGCGTGATGGTACTGCTGAGACCCAAATTCAAAACAAATTTGACTGCCTAAACACTGCCTGAGCACATTGTGTAAATATAAATGTTTAATTAGTAAACCGTCACAAAATAGTGCTGTATGTCATAGATATGGAGCTTTGCAAAATTTCACAACGTCTTTGTTTACCTTATGAGGAATCGTGACAGGAGATATTTGATATCGTGATATCGTGACAGGTGATATTTAGTAGCTCTTGTCACGCATAATGTAACCCAATAATTTAAAAGGTAACAACATCTGCTTTGACTTTAATACATCTGATACTCAGCAGAAGGACATAACAGCCTTACTACCATGTTAATATGAACTTGGCTTGGGTTTAATATGGCAATTAGAAATCTCTATAGAGGTATTCGCCGTATAACCACCGCATTATGTTCTGTGAAACAGGCTATTGACTGGACATTACTATAGCCAGATAGACCCTTCATGCTATTGTTATATGCATACTACAGCTGGCTCGATACCATTTTTTAATACGCGATACCGATATTGATGATGACCGATATACACACACACACACACACACGCACATCAGCAGTGTTGATTCACTGTTTACAGTTGCAACACCTAGAGTTAAAATGTAATTTGCTATAGTTAATTGTAATTTTACACTTCTCACAAATATTTGGAGATATGAAGTGCTTGACAGTCTGATCCTTTTCATGCCTCGTCACTGTCAGTGTGTTTTGGCAGTCTTGGGTGACCATACACCCAATCACAATATTTTAGTTTGCATCTCATTTGCATAATCAACTCTTTGACTTTTCAGTTGCTTTTTTGATGATCTTGTTAAATGAAATAAAATCAAATGCTTCTTTTTTAATCGCTTAATCATATTGAAATTTTTGTGAGCAGTATATTTTTTATTATTTATTATAATTTGTTTGTATCTCATTCATTAAAGTGAATAAATGCTGATTGCTTACTTGTACTCAACAAGCTGGTAGGTGATATGTACAATAATAATAATATTAATACATTTTATTTGTGGTGCACTTTACATTTCAAAGAAATCTCATAGTGCTACAGCATAAAAGAAAACAAAATCCAATCATTAAGAAAAAGTACATTAAAAACAACAGTATTTAGCCTACACAATGTATCTGAAAGGCAGAAGACTTGTAGTTCTTCCAGCAGCTCATCAAACTTTGATACGTTTTTTTTTTTTTCACCCAGCATTATTGTTTAGTAGAAAGATATTGTTATTATTAATTTGATCTCAAACCAAATTTATGTGGAAATCTCTTTTTCAATTGCACTATATTTTCAGAAAATAACAAAAAAAACTAGGTTTGCCAAAAATTGGCACCCCTGAATTTAATACTTCATGCCACCTCTTATAGCTCTATTATAGTGCTTTATAGTATAAGATTATAGAGCAAGGACTCAGAGACACATCTCAAAACAGAATCTTTCCAGATTCTCAGAGTTGTTCTCATGGGCACTCTTCTCGCATTATTGTCCTGCTGCAATATTTATGAAGTCATGTATCCTGACAAGGTTCCTAACACCCTTGGGAAGAGAGTCACAGTAAACTCCTTGTGGAAACTAAACTTTGATCGTTCCAGCCATGAAAATGGCCCAATGTAAAACATGGTGTTAAAACCTAACTAAAATACTGCAATTAAATATTGTTTTAAAGAGTGTGGGGTTAAGTTAATTACAACCTTTAACAATAAATGGCAATAATTCTGGTGCTGCTGGAGTTGCGGCACTTTTGTACAGAATGCTAAGGCAAAATTGTAACCATAATTTTATACATAAAATAGTACTTATTCTTACTTTATGTAATGTACTTTAGAATGAGTAATCTTAAAAGCTTGGGCAACGCTGGTCATGATTTATTGATTTACTAAAAAATGGGTGAACAAACTTAAATGCTACTTCTTTTCACATTGGCAGACTTACCATATTCCATATTTTATGTTAAATTCAGCAAATAAACTGCAATGGCTTGCTTGTTTACTGCAGAGGTTAGTTTAATTCCTATTACAAATCGAACTAAGCTGTGTAGCCTGATATTCCGTTTCGTCTAATAACATTTTTTTATTACTTAAAAATGATTTACGGTTTTATGTATTGTGACTGAGGATGTTGCTCAGCACTGTTGGCTCAGTTACTGTTCATGCAAACTGGTTCTGTACAAATGCTGTTTCATGACTGATAAGTACTTCTTTGCTACTCTTGTTAGTGTGTCGTTGTCTTAGGAAAATAAAATCGTACAATTGACAGATGATGACCAAAACAAGCCAAAGGTCAAACTTTAAAAAAAAAACTTTTATGCGGGCACCTAAAGACATTCAAAACCAGGCATTCTGTAACATAATACGATGTTCTTTGGAATTATCAAATAAATCTGGTGATCCATGTTGCTTGGCAAAGATAATCAGGTATAGCTTATATAGTTCATGCAAACTACATTGGAAGCTACACTGCTCACAAAAATTAGGTGAAATTAATTTTAGGGAATTTTTCAGTGGGTAACTCCCACTAATGGTCTATTGGTCTCCTGACTTTTGGCTCCCATTATATTATTTATGGTTTTGAGTTTACTTAGCCCCTGATGACCTAGAGCATTTTAGGCTAAAATCATGAAGTGACTAATTTTTCTGCTCTCTTGACCCATAGGTATTGGCCTGAAGTATGTGGCATTGGGTGATGTGGTGATCCTGATCACGTTCGGCCCACTGGCTGTGGTGTTTGCACATGCGGTGCAGGTTGGTCACCTGTCGGTGCTTCCGTTAGTGTACGCTGTTCCACTGGCGCTGCATACCGAGGCCATCCTGCACAGCAACAACACGAGGGACATGCACTCGGACCGACGCGCTGGCATCGTCACCCTTGCCATACTGGCTGGCCCCGCGCTCTCCTACGTCCTGTATAACGTGCTACTCTTTGCACCGTACGTGATTTTCTGCGTGCTGGCCACGCGTTACACCATCAGCATGGCACTGCCACTACTCACACTACCCATGGCTTTCCCACTGGAGCGCCAGTTCCGAAGCCAGCGCTACAGCAAGATCCCACAGAAAACAGCCAAACTCAACTTGCTTGTTGGACTATTCTACGTCTTCGGAATCATCCTAGCACCGGTCGGGAGCCTCCCGCTGTTGTGAATTAGCCTATCTTTTTTAATTGTAGGGAATTTTGTTTTCTTTGTTTTAGTATCAAACTGGTCATATGCTTTGTCGCTGTCAACAAAGAAACAAACTCGCTAAGTTTTGTTCATTTTTATTTTAACAGTACAGATTAATTTGTCGCTTTTTTAAAAAGCACTATTTCTAGAATCCCACAAAAGACTGTTCTAACACTTCTAAACTTTTGGGCTCATTTTGGTACCGCCAAAGAGAGACATTTTTGCTTCTTGATTTTGGTGTAAAAGTTATGTAAAGACTTGAGTTTTTTTGTCTAAAGTGCAAAGACGTAATTTATTGTTTAATTTATGCTTCAGGGCTAGCCAAGACAGTGGTACAGGAGCTAGATGGTGAAGTCAGTATTCTATGAAACTCACAAGATGTTGGTGCAGGCAGTGTGAGCATTTAGTAACTACTTTGAGGTGTTACTTGATTAGATGTCCATGCATATCACGTTGCTAATTTGACACAGTTCTGGAAATCCACTCAGTTGCCCACTAAGTGTATTGTCAGACCAAATGCTGAAAAGAACTGACCAGAACTATTGCAAAACAATTATAATGTTCAGTTCAGCTTTATTGATTTTGTCTTTATGTTTGACAGATGTACTGGTTATCAAACTGACTTCTGTCCTGCTTTAAAAGGAAATATAGTTCTAGAAATAGAAAGGCTTTCACGTCACATCTTTCTGTAATAAATGATCTTTCAAATGGAAGAGACTCACGTACTCTTTATTGGGTCTTTTTCATTTTCACCTGATCCTTTACATCAAAGGGCTTCTCACTACCATGAGTTACCACTGACCGGATAATGAGATTTGTATACTGAGAAAAGGTGGTACAGTGCAATGAATATCAAGGTGGGTCCTTCTTGACTTTCAGAAACAATCTGGAAAGTGAAGCGATTTTTATTACTGAGCATGAAACATCTGCAGTCCCCAGTTTTGTGTGTGTGTGTGTGTGTGTGTGTGTGTGTGTGTGTGTGTGTGTGTGTGTGTGTGTGTGTGTGTGTGTGTGTGTGTGGTGACTGAAGGGCTAAACAAAAAAATGGGGAGGTTGATCTTTGTTTCCTGTATTCATTTGCAGGTTGTACGTACTCCACAACATTCCTATGTGGCCTTTAGTTGCTATGTAATGCCACAAAACTACAGTAGACAACACAGGACTAACTAACACAGTACTAGCTGCTAGTAACTAACCATTACAGCTAATTTATAGAACCTTGTCCATTTTTATTCATCAAGTACCTTCTTTTGCATCTGAGGTATATCAGTATGACGTGTAGCGGGTGGGAATGGGCCATCATTATAATGTATGACTATTTCATGACTATATAATGTCAGACAGATATTGCTTTTGCTTTAAGACTAAAAGCTTAGCCTCCTCCCACTTTCTTTAAAATATGGCAATCCAGTTTTGACACAATGTCTAATGTATTCATTCATCTTGGTATACTTCTATTTTAGCAGATTTATTGTGGAAATGTCTCATTTCAATATCATGCTATTTATTCTTTGAACTTTAACAGCAAAATTTGGTTGTAAAATGAAGCTCTGAAGCTCAAAACTAATGGAAACTCACTGGAGCTCGGGTATTTACATTTACAGCATTTAGCAGACGCCCTTATCCAGAGCGACTTACAACTTATACAGTCTTACAATTCAAGCAATCATGGGTTAAGGGTCTTGCTTAAGGGACCAACTGTGGCAGCTTGGCAGAGGTGGGATTTGAACCCAGGACCATCAGGTCCAGCACCTTAAGAGCTAGGCTACCACAGGTTCCCTGGTTGTCTTTTCCAGGAACATCTACTTACAAAGTATAGGACAAAAGATGAATGCTTGTTGAACAAACAGCTGATAGCACGATGCACAAGCTTCACCCACAGTGATTAGAGTGTTATCAACAGAAAACATTATAGCATTTTAGCTGTGGAAAAGAGTATTACGAAAGGACACATTCCAAAGTTGAAATTTTTGGGTCAAATCATTGTCAATATGTTATAGGTGTATTATACCATTGGCAGGTACACTGCTCACAAAATTATGGGATGTTTAATTTTGAAGTATCCTCTAATTTTTGTGTGCATATTAATGTAGGGTCAGTTTCTTTCAGATTTTCAGTCATCCACATTGTAGACAAAGTAATAGCTACAGTGCATTCAGAAAGTGTTCAGACTCTTTTGCTTTTATTCCATGTTGAAAACAAGATTAAGTTAAAAACATTAAAATATGCAATGGCATAGATATTCAGGCCCATTACTCAGTACTACTTAGCCTACTTAGTTGAAATCTTCTTGGGTATGATGCCACAAGGTTTGCACACCTGGCCATTTTTCCCTCAAGCTCTGCCAGATTTGATGGGGCATCGTAGGACAGCTATTTTCAGGTTTCACCAGAGATTGAATGGGTTCAAATCTCTCTGGCTGGGCCACTAAATTGCATTTACAGTGTTGTCCCATGCCTCAGGTTGTTTAGAAATGTGCATGTGTCAGTTATTTCTCACAGTCTTTTAGGTGCTTTTGTCCGAACACAAGATGTGTCTGTCAGGTCACCCTGCCATAAAACCCAGATTGGTGAAGTGCTGCACTGATGGTTCGCCTTCTAAAGGTTTCTACGATCTGCTCAGAAGATCTTTGGAGCTCAGCTCAGAGTGACCACTGGGTTCTATTCATGGCCCTTCTTTCTTAGGCCCGTCTTTTCCACTTATTTAGTTTAGTTGGGTAGACAGCTCTAGGAAGTATCCTGGTTGTTTCAAACTTCTTCCATTTAAGAATTAATGCTTTTGGGACTTGAGATTTTTTTAGCCTTCTCAAGATCTGATATGCATTGTTAGCTGTGAGATCTCATAGGTAGCCGTGTGTCCTTCCAAATCATGTCCAATCAATTGAATTTACAGCAGGTAGACTCAAAGCAAGGTGTAGAAACACGGTCAAGAAATGGGAGGCCTATAGAGCAAAATTTCAAGTGTAATAAAAAGGTTTGGATACTTGGACTGGCATCCTTTTCAGGGTTGGTTTTCGCCTTGTGCCCTGTGAAGTCAGATATTCCCCAGCCTTCAGCAACCCTGAATAGGAATAGCATTAAGTGGATATGGAAAGTGAGTGAGAGAATCTTCTGTGTATAGTACACAACAATTACATAAGAAAATTTAGCAAATATGTTATGAAGATATTTAAACAGTGGGTGAAGCCGTTTCTTAAAAATGCCTCGTGAAGACGTATTACGCATGGCTTTATTGTGAAATTTGGAGAGTTTAAGAATGAGCCGTAAACATCTTGAAATATCAGAGACTGAGTATTTAATTAAACATGATTATTTATTACATATTACAGTTTGTATTCATGATCAAGGTAGGCGTTTCATGTCGCATCTTGAACAGAAGAGGGTGCACGCGCACCGTCATTTTCACAAGCTGTCCCCCGGTATCAATAGGTTCAAACTATTAGATTGTTTTATATCAATGTAAAATAAGAATGTATTAAATTCTAGCGGGTTGTATGGTTATATGGTGCGGTTTCAAAAATCGTACATTTACAAATATGCTTCACACTAACTGAATCCAAAAGTTGGGGTCAGTGACAAAGCACAGCCATACGTTATGAAGTGAACCCGCGCGTGCGCAGTGACTCAACTAAGATAATACGCGCTATCAGATCATATAGCTGAAGTAGTGTATAGTGTGTTACCCTATTGTTTATTAACACATTTATATAGTTTTTGTGCGTTTATTTATGGGAAGGTGAAGAAATTCGTTTTATAAATGTAATACAACTCTTACCAGCCACTTAAGTATACGTATATGGCACTTCCATCATAATCCATGAGCTTTTTACCATTATATTTATAACATTTAGCAACTCTTACCCAGAGTGACTTACACCTGATATAATCTTACAAGGTGCAGTCCAAAGAACAGCGGCTCAAGGGTCTAAAGGTGTCAGTTTGGTACAGTCTGGGCTTGAACCCTCAACCCTATGGTTAATAGTCCAGTACATTGAGCAGCCTGTTACCACTATCCCTTACAGGCCCCTTTTAGGAATTGCTAGGGCTGGAGATACTCCACCACTCAGTTACAGCCCTACTACAGGTTATAAAAGCAATGGATGTAATTTGTAGATAAGCATGGCTGTAGCATATCTGAAAATATGCAGCTTGTCATAGACCAACAAGTCCTCTAATGGAAAGAGACCTCCATAGGGAAGCATTCTCAAATCTACAATGATGAATTTGTCTACCACTGGTTTAACAGCATCAAGTGTAGCAGTATTAACGAATGTTTGGCCTTGCACATTTACAAGACAAATTGTTACCAATCTATCGTAGGGCACACACACACACACACACACACACACACACACACACACACACACACACACACACACACACACACACA
>JAUZST010087478.1:0-19851 GCA_034779995.1 Parotocinclus haroldoi
ACACACACACACACACACACACACACACACACACACACACACACACACACACACACACACACACACACACAGAGCAGGAAAGAAATAGAAACTGGATCAGAAGGGCCATATGGACATCCCAAATCCCAGAGCTTGGACTACTTACAGAAAGTGAGATGGGTGGACACCAAAGCCACAGAAAAAGCCAGAGTAGAAAGACAAAGGGGAACTTACTTCAATTGCACACTTTCAACATTTCATACCTTCTCATTTCTTTCACACTCTCCCCTCTGGGGATTTCGACTGATGCAAAATATCACCTTCTTGTTGCAACAACCTCAACGTGTCAACATGCTCATCGTTGCTCCCTCTTGTGCCCCTTTTGAGTCAAATTTCCCCAAAGTCTCAACTCAACTTAATTACCTTCATCTTCTTCATCACAATGAGCCGTACAGCGGTTGGATTACGAGCAGCCATCGAACCCCAGTCTAATAATTCACCTTGCCCAAACAACACACACCAACGCTGCAGTCAAGGCTGCTAGAGCAGAGTCCAAATCAAGATAATCCTTTTATATTAACAATAATATGATTATGTTTCGACAAATAATTTGTAAAATATTATATTCATTATATGTAGCCTAAAATGATCGTCATTATTATTAGTAGTATTAGTAGTAGTAGCATTATTATAGTCCTACAGCCAACAACATTTTCATTACTAAATGTGAAATCATAAAAATAATTCCAATTCCCACAAACAATGAAACCAGAAAACCCAGTCCAATTTCTGTGTGATGCCCAGTGATGAAAACACGGGGCCCAGCAAGGCATTCAGATTTTGCTCGTTGGATTTTTCCCGCCCCTACTCCGGATAACTCCACCTGCCCTAGCTTCAGAAATTCGGAAATCTCCTTTTGTTTACATTTCTGTTTGCATCCACCTGCTAGCATTATCTATAGTTCAGACCTCCAGACCTGTCGGCTGTGCAGACCAGAAAAAAAAACCTGAGCGTCCGAGGACAGAAGAGGATAGAAGTACAGTAGATAAAGCTTATTTGGAATGGCGTGTCCCAGCGGCAGTCTGCAAGAACCGTCAAATTAACTGCCATTTATATTGCATGCAAGATCGTACCGCGTTATAATGCACGGTCCATGGTCACTGCACCTTAGTGCGTTGTTAAATGCAACAATTCCACCATCGAACAGGTGCAGTAGATTAATTCTGGGAGATATGTATCAATGTGAATAACCTGTGTCCTCTATTCTGTATGCATGCTTCCCGGATTGAGTTAAAGCTGGGATATTTTCATGTTTATCTGCCTTTATTTGTCTGGTATTGTTAAGGACACGACTGTTTTGTCAATGTGAGAAGCTGCTGATCTGTGTGGTATGTTGACCAAAGTAAGACCTTATAAAACTTGTATAGAAATAGATTTATAATATGTAACCTCTAAGAGCACAGGAGCTGAATGACAAAGGCACAATGATATAGTGATATAGTATATATCATAGTGTATATAGTCAATAAGAATGATCAAACGGACAGACACCGTGGATCATCGTTCTATTACATTTTGTTCATATTATTTTCCATTCACAAATACCAAAGCTGTATCTCACAGCATCAATAATAATCCTATTAACTCTCTCTCTCTCTCTTTCTCTCTCTCTCGCTCGGTTGCAACGTGTGATGCCTGCCTTGCATCATGCGCTCACAGAGGGAGATATTTGCAGCCAGTTTGTCAGACTCTGACGTGAAATGTCACAAATGTCATGTCATGTTTATAGAAGAATTATCCCACTTCGCGGAATGAGAACTCGGAACGCTATTGTCTGTTTTGAGTCATTATGCAGAGCCGAGTAGTGTAGGAATAAGTAAAGCTTGTTGAGAGACAGAAATTGTAGCTAGAAAAAGGATGTGCATTTGTTTTTTTATTGGTCAGCCCATTCAGGTTTGAGAACTGGGAAGAAAACTGAGCAGGTAACCCTGGTTGCGGTTGTGGATTGACAGCGTCTTGCCGTTTGAGTGACGTTCTGCAGTGATAACTGGGTAACCAATATATGATCAACTAGTTCATAATTTGATGCCATGACAAGGCAGACATATTAGAAAGATACTATCAGCGTACCACGTGTGCACGACAACTCCCTCTCAAATAGCGGTTGTTGGGAAACCCGTAAGGCCAGCTGGTTATTTTCCCTTATGGCCGTTCTCGGGCGACTAACTTAGGTTTGTAAATTGCTTTTGGACTCATATTGGTATGATCAACTTTTTTTTTATGTTGCTAAGATTTTAACATACTGTACATGTGCCGCTCTCCAGACTTTCTTAAAATCATCAACTCTACATGCAGGGCTGTAGTTACGTTTCTTATCTTCATATATTACTATTAAAACATGAACACACATTTTGTTTTAAAAAAAAGATCACTGCGTGTTCTTTGTTAGTTTGATCAGCTGTCGTTCGAAGCGAACGACTTATTTACTCTTATTTACAGCTGTTATTTGCAAAAGATGGCAGCGATATCGGTAGATATGCAGTAGTTTATTGTGTTGACTACGAGTTCCTCCATGATTCAAGGATGGATGGTATGGGATTTCGTCTCTGAATGCACGTAGGTCTGTTTAATATTTTTGCTATAAAAAACCTCCTGAGATCAGATTTTTAAGCTGATATAAATGAGTCTTGGGCGACACGAGACAACTACATGCAAATAAGGTTACAAGCGTCTCCAAAACACACATATGTTATGTTATATGATCAATGATAAGCAGCGCCAACTCATAAAGACCAACGATAAGATTTCATGCAAATCTTTTTTTTTTTTTTTTTTTTTGCTCAAGTTGGCGTATTTATTACGGGCAAGTCGTGTTTTGGCATGCACTGTTTTGACAAGTCGTGACAGGATAAATAAGGTCTTCAAAACATTTGCTTATGTGTCACTGAAAGCCCAGTCCGATGTTACGCAACAGCTGTGTGAAGACTACTCGTGAAATAAGACAATTACTAATTACTAATGCTAATATATACACGAGCGGAACACTGCCAGGATAACATTGTTATTTTCCAGCACTCGGTGCTACTTCTGCTGCTTCCATGTGAAGTGTATCTAATAAAAACCAAACTGTATTCCCTTTGTTTTTAGGACTGCTTTTCCAGATGAATTAGGGTAAAACGTTTTACTCACGATACAGTCGTGGGCGGGGTTAGCGGTACGGTTAGCATACTGTACACATAGGATTATATAGCAAACAAGTGGACCCGTGGCAGTAAACGCTGCGTGCTTTCAAGTTACAAGTCACAGAAATGTTGGGTTGGTCTTTTAGTTGAAGAGGTTTTATTGCCATTTCAACCATATACAGTCAAACGAAACAACGTTCCTCCGGGACCAAGGTGCTACATAGAACGAAAACTACACAGCACAAAGTGCACGTGTGCAGCATGTGCAATACAGGACAATAAACAATAAATATAAGAACAAAAAACACTATACATAACAGTAAACAATAAATACCAGGCGGCAGTGCAGATAGCTCACTGGTAGTGTGAGTAGTAAGGTGCAGATATGTCCGTTTGTTCAGTATAAACAGTTCAAACAATATGTTTAGCAGCAGCTTTTTTGTCCATATTTGGTGTGATTTGTAAACATTCTAAACTAATCACCTGTATTTCAGTTGATTCAGTTGAAACAGTTGGACAGGATATACTATCTGACATGGATTGTTGATTATATTAGTTATTTAATGCCGGTACGCAAATGCTCCATAGCTGAATGGATGTGTTGCAGCTTCGTGTTCAGAACATCTCTCCAGAAACGAGTATGGAAAACCAGTGTGCCTATTTAGCGAACACGCAAACTTACGTTTCGTCACACCAGCACCAAAGTCAATGTAATAAAATCAGGTGTAATTCAGCTGACGCTTGGCCCGATGCATTTACAAATCGAACCCTAATTAAAGCTGACTTACGAATGTGACCCATACCCCGTGGAGGGTTTAGTTCATCAAAAATGTTCTCTGTTTCTTTGACGAACCCCCGCCCGTGATTTTTGCGGACGATCCCAAACAGTTGCAAGCTCTAACACACACAAGGTCTTGTCTCAGTGATTTTCCTGCCGTTATTCTCCATAAGGACCTCTCTCTCTTCTCCGTGTCTTTCTCTTCTTCCATTAGCAGGTGGCAGTTGAGTAGAGGGGGTGAACAGGACGGCGATTCTCTGGGCCTTCAGAATTATTCATATACAAACAGCTCCCTTTGTTCAAATCCACTGCACGCTCAGACACTGAACCATGCCAGGAATACAAATCAGACCTCTGACAGGGCAGTTAACCTGCCGCTAAATATAGCCACGGATAGAGAGAGAGAGAGAGAGAGAGAGAGAGAGAGAGGAAGAGAGAGAGAGGAAGAGAGAGAGAGAAAGAGAGAGAGACTTCTGATGTGTACCAGAGCAAGGCGTAGAAGAAAGAAGCAGTGTTGCTTGTGATGAACAGACATGAATTCATAATAGCAATAAAACGCAATACGTGTAGGTTGCCATTGTGTTTGCTTCAGGATCACGACTTAACAAAAAGGCTGCCACCCATGCACTAAACCAGGAGGTGTTTTTGCTGTTGGAATTTCACACTCCACCGCACCACAACTCAACATTACAGTGAAGAGGTGGACTAGAAGAACACGGGCAGATATGGAGGGCCCGTGGATTTCTTTTTTAAACAAAGAGATTTCATAAACTCTGATTACCGTTATACGGCAGATGAACCATTGCCTTGTTGCTTGCCAGTTACATTTTGCATCTACGTGTGTGTTCGTAGGTGTGTTTGCCGTGTCAAGTCAAGTCAGATTTATTTATATGGCGCTTTCTACAACGTAGCATTTACAACATTGTGTTATCTTAAAAGGACAATCCCAAATCGAGCAAGCCTAGGGCAGCAGCGGAAAGGAAAAACTCCTTACAGGTTCTAAGGAACCTTGGCTATACTTTGTCAACGCTCTATATACCGACTTCTAATGATGAACCCAGTATTACACAATAAGTCTTGTATGCATTGTTAGACATTCGGAGATTTTAAAGAACTGGTGCATTTTTCGTTATTGTATCATAAATCATAGTCAAAACAAACGGGATTAGGATATGGGATTTCTATTATCAATCATTAATTCTTTATGTTATTACTTTATGTTATTATCAGGCTTTTAAATTGATCGCAGACGTGTGTACGTAATTATATCGTAGCCCATACGAGCATTTCCGTGAAACTGCAGAACTCCCTGTTCTAACCTCCTCGATTTCTCTATTCATTTTCACAGACAACACTGGTTTTAATTATGGAAGCAGCTCACAGCTAATCTGCAGAGCATCGGCTTTATAAAATACAGACTCAGGTAGGGTTGTTCTTCTCCTGTGCAACTGAGCATCTGGACCTTCTGCTTGTTTTTTGGATTCCTGGATCAATCCTGTTAGGCCAAACGGTATCCCTAAATGTACCCCTGTGTGAGTGTTGTGGCCTAGTGGTTAAGGAACAGGGTTCAAATCCCACCTCTGCCACAGCGGGGTCCCTAAACAAGGCCCTCAACCCACCATTGCTTGTATTGTAAGACTGTACAGTACCTTAACAGGAAAAAAATTAGTTTTTAGTCACACCACCATGCTACCCTGAGCCTAGAAATCGCTTTAAAACACATTAGCAATTCCAAACGTTACACTCCTCCATGGCGGACTTACACATAGCAGGCATAACCAGAGGTTTATAGGTACGAGCGTTAGAAAGGAGGCTAAGAAAATAATGAAGAAGACGACAAAGGACTGTAGGTGAAACGCAGTAACTCTTTAATAAGAGGATACAGAGACCAAGAAAGCGGTATAGAATGAATAAAACTGTTTTCAAGCTTGAGAAGGGAGACATTTACTCCTACTGTTTCCTAGATTTCAATTTAGCCCAGTCTATAATAAGTCATATCCCATGACCTAACACTATTTTCAGCACAGTGGTTATAAAATCTTTATCAACTTCCTGTACACTTCCTGTGCATTCAGGGCAAGTGGTGCATCGGGGGAACGGTGGCTATTTAACGGTTCAAGCTCTTTGCATTTTTACAGGAATACATTAATAAATAACAAGTCAATCGAACTCATTTGCATACAGGTTTTTTTTTTCCCCCACTGTTGCCAGAACAGTACTTTCCATGTAGTACATGTATTGATTGATCTGAGGTTGCCAAGTTGGAAACGGTTGAATCCTCAGCTGCTCAGCTCAGTTGTAAGCCACTTTGAATAAAATCGTTTGCCAAATACCTACGCACTCTGACACACACGCTCAGTTTGGTTAAACATACGTTTTGGGGTCTTTCCAACTTGCCCAAACACACACACACACACACACACACACACACACACACACACGCACAGCAACAGCAGCAGCAGCAGCAGCTTCTTTGAGCCTCACAGTCAGCACGGGGTCACATAAGCATTGCTGGGATATTACCATGCCAAGATTTTGTAATATTTAATAAGCAAAATAGAGTAGCCTAATGCGGGACCGGTTTCCCCAATGCATTATAAAGTGAAGTTCCTTAACGACCAAAGAGAATATTGTTTGTGATGCTCTCTCTAGTGTTTAAAGAGTTTCTTTGTGCTGCAAAACGTGAGGAATGCAAGCCCTGAACGGAGAACGCTCGATGCTAAGATAAATACACAACGTAATAAGGACGTATTAGGAATATTCATAACTACCAATACTGGTAATTATCATAATCTGCTATAAGACCTAAGTCTTATTAATGATAGAGGGCACAGTTCCAGTACTTAATCACAGTGCTGTTTCTAGCAGGGATTAGTCTTAGATATAGCTCCTCGAATAGCCCAACAGGCCGCTTCACTGGTCGTCTATTTTTAGAAATGTAATGATGATGAAATTAATTAATCATACTACTGTCTTGTCAGGGGCCATCTGCTTTAAGGAGGGGGCATCCTGGCAATTTTACACAAGCTTAATCACTTTTCATTCCTCTAAATCTGACCTTTATGTCCTGCTATGAATTCAATTAACTTAATGCTTGGTCTTGTAGTGAAATAGGAAAAAGGAGATTGCAGTTGATGTCCGTATTATTCTGATTATTATTACGAGTATTATTGTGTATTATTAGTAGTATTATTACTACCACTACTACTACCAATCATAATCATCGTCATAGTAATAACAATAATAATAACAACAACTACATTTCATTCCTCCAAATCTGATTTTAATGTCCTGCAATAATTTCAAATAAGGAAATTGGGTGTTATTATTATTATTATTATTATTATTATTATTACTACTACTACTACTACTGTTACTGCTACTAGCAACAACAGCAACAATTATAACACTAACAGAAGCAGCAACAACAATAATAATAATACTTGGATTTATAACAGTAAGTAAGAAAATGGTGAGTGTCATATCATGAACTTATTATTATTATTACTATTATTATTTTTTTTATTTTTACTACTATTATTATTTGTATATATTGCATATTATTATTTAAATATATTATGTTGTTGTTGGACTGTGGTAGCCTAGCGGTTAAGGTACTGCACTATGGACCAGAAGGTCCATGGTTCAAATCCCACCTCTGTCAAGTTGCCACAGTTGGGTCCCTGAGCAAGGGTCTTAACCCACCATAGCTTGGATTATAAGACTGTACGAGTTGCTCTGAATAAGGGCGTCTGCTCGAAATGTAAATGTTGTTGTTAGAAGTAAAAATTATGAATTATATTGATAAATAAGGAATGTGGCACTAGGGAGTGTAATATCTTTTTTAGCCTAGCACACTGTTTAAACATTATTCTTCTCGTCGTTGTTGTTTGTAAAAAAAAAAAAAAAGGAATGGGACAGCAGCGTAATAGCTGATATCATATATTATTATCACAAATTTGAACAGGCAGTTACAGTTACAGAGTACAAATCATACATTTTACATTTCACATATGGCTCTTAGAATCGAATTTATGCCAAGGCTGAATCGCCTAATTTTCCGTCTTCTGTACCGCACCCCTATTGACCACGTTCATCTCAACAATGGGAGAGAGAGAGAGAGAGAGAGAGAGAGAGAGAGAGAGAGAGAGAGATCGAGACTGTGTGAGAGAGAGAGATAAAGAGAAAGAGAGAGAGAGAGAGACTGTGTGTGTTAGTGAGATAGAGAGAGAGAGAGAGAGAGAGAGAGAGAGAGAGAGAGAGAGAGAGAGAGAGAGAGACTGTGTGTGTGAGAGAGAAAGAGAGAGAGAGAGACTGTGTGTGAGAGAGAGAAAGAGAGAGAGAGAGAGACTGTGTGTGAGAGAGAGAAAGAGAGAGAGAGAGGTTTAGTTAGAATGGAGGGGGCGTTTCCCCACTATGGCTATTATGTGCTCTTTCTGTAGTCTTACTCCAGATTTCTGCCTCCTCCTGTCCTTCTTCTCAGCTGTTTTGCGCTATTGACAGGATTTAAAAGCGAGCCGTGAGTAAATGTTTCTTCTTTAAGCACCGAACGAAGCATAAGAATCGTTTTAGAGAGACAGTCGGTAGCTGTGTTACCTGTGATATGGAGACGGTATTGATCCAGTCAGGCTGTGTGTATTTTTAAAGGCTTGTTGTTGGGGTTTTTTTTTTGGGAGGGTGTGATCACTGGAACACGGATCATCATCTCGAACATTAGTTGGCTTTCTCGGTCTGTGCTCGGCTCGAGTTGTGTATTCAGTGCTGATGTTCTCGATGCGCTCGCATTCACCTCGTGCTTTACTTTCAGTGCCCTGTAAATCCAGCAGCTCCGCGTTTTAGTTGCTTAACCAACACGCTGCTCAGTTCTCGTGTACGTGTATTTGCATTTGCCTTTTCGCAATAGCTGCTGTCAGGTAAGAGTTGTCCTGAGATTTTGAGCAAACCAAGGCAAACGAGACTCCTGATATGCCATGAGATGCTCCCATCCAGATCTCTGAGAGCGGTTCCTTAAAATCTGAACTGTGGAACACAGCTGGTAACAAGGGTCATAGTCATATTGTGATCTATAATCGTGGTTTTATCCCAAGACCCTGTTCGAATCACAGAGACAGACACTATGCATGAGTGGTGCATTCAGTTCCTGAAACTTTGCGGTCATTTAATAACATATGTAGCATAAACATTGACGCCTGTCTTGTTTTTGCTTTAAGACTTCGTTGAAAGATGACTGTCATGAATCGCACATGAGCTAATAAAAAACTATTTTATACAAATCAATATATATATATATATAGCTTTTCTTTCCAAAACGTTTAGGACTTGGTATGCACGAGACTGGTGCAATTACTGTGTTAAATACAGTACTTAATGTTTTAAAATATACAGACTATAAGGTGATAGTATAAACACTTTATGTGCCCCACAGCAGCATCTGAAAACAGCTGGGGCATGAATGGTGAGGTTATTCAACGCAGATCTAATAAAAAAATAGTGCACTGTGCTTGAATTCCATGGTATTTCACGTGAGTGAACGGAGGTAAAGAACAACGACCAGCCTTACCTCGAACAGCTTTTAAACATGAATTTTATCATAAAAATGTAAACGCAAAGGCACTGAAATAGGAACACCATCTGCATTGGTAGAGACATACATGCCAGTCATAGTCGTTGTCAGCCTTAACGAGGGGTGCGTTAATGGCCTTTTATATACTTGAGTCATTCACTTTTGTAATTTGCTGTGTGTGGGTCAGGTTTACCCGACTTCACACACACAACAAATGTCACTCGGATGAGTTGTAAGTCATGGCCCGTTCCTGCAAAGTAAGCAAGAGTGTAATTGCGCCCAAGGAAAAATGGCCCATTTTGTTCATGACTCTCGGAATTGACCAGAAGGGCACAGGGGATCATATTACCGTGTCCTATGACATGGATACATGGCAGATGGTTAAATGTGTGGTTGCAGTGCTAGGGATGAATCATTTTGGATTAGGGCGGGTTTCTCTATGCGCCTAATTCGGCATTGTGCATTTCCAATCTAGCCTGCTCGGTTTATGAGCACAGAGATGTAAAAGAAGACAAGAAAAAGCGACAGGAAGGTACCGACAGAGAAAGAAATGAGTAGTTCAAAATATAGATTTAAAGAGAAACTAAAGGTGGCATGTGTGTGTGTGTGTGTGTGTGTGTGTGTGTGTGTGTGTGTGTGTGTGTATGTAGAATGTGCGTGTGCGCGCGAGTGCGTTTTGGCAAAGTGAGGTGATGATGAATTCGCAGAGGTCCTTCCTTGTTCATTTAGATTCCTATTGATTGAGGGCGGAGAAGAGAATAAGAGCACACATTCTGTTCTTGCTGCTGGCAGTCCTCTGTCTGCTGCTGTGCTCAGGGTAGTTTTATTTGATTTTGTTTGTAATGCAGCAACAGACAAAGCTGATTTAGATATCGACCAAAAAAAAAAAAAAAAAAAAAAAAGCTGCGCTCTTCACGCCACTGTTTTCAGCTTCATGGTAACGCAGTAACGGGACATACAGGCATTTATCAAAGCCTTAAGCATATCTGTGTTAAGCTCAGCAAAAAACAGATACGGGACGGAATCGAATTGTTCAATATTACACCGAAGAAGGCGCCCCAGCCTGGATATGTGCTTTGCTAGAGGCAAACAAAATTGACTTCATGAAGTGTGTTTCTACTACTCCAAAACAGGCTGCCCGTGATGATACAACAACCCTCTTAAAACTGTGTCCAAAGAAAGAAAGAGAGCTTTTTGGTTCCTCAGATTTCTGAGGTACGACTCTGTTTCCAGAAAACTGTGAGCCAAATTAAAAACACAACAGCAGCAGGGCAGGGGCAATGGTCAAGAAGGTGGGTGGTGGGCGGACGACGGAAGGGTTACCTTAGGGTCATGGTAACAACATGGTACAATATTCCTCATTCCTCTTGGCCCATGTTGGCATGATGGTATCACACATCTGATGCGAATCTCCTGGTGCGCCACATCCCTGGGGTGCTCTATTGGATTGAGATCTGGTGACTGTGGAGGCCACTGGAGCACAGTCTCACTCCAGAAATCAAGACTCATTGGACCAGGCAATCTTCTGGTGTCCAGTTTTGGAAACTGAAGCTGTTCTTAACCGACAGGAATGCGACTCGGAGTAGTCTTGTGCTGCTGCTTTAACATTCAGGGCCGTTCTTCTGAGTACCTTGGTCGTAATGAGTGGCTATTTGTGTTACTGATGCTTTTCTAGCAGCTCGAATCAGGCTGGCCATTCTCCTCTGACCTCCGGAATCAAGAAGGCATTTTCACCCAGGCAGCTGCTGCTAAGTGGATATATTTTAGTTCTCACACCATGCTCTTTAAACCCTGGAGATGGCTGCGTGTGAAAATCCTAACAGATCAGCAGTTATCATATCGTACTCAGACCACAGTGTCCAACCATGCTACGGTTCACCGGTTAAATCACCATTATATCCCATTCTTATCTCGCTCGTTTCGTCGACTTACCTAAATCAAGTCAAATTTATCTCTGTAGCGCTTTTTACAACGGAGCATCGTCTCAAAGCAGCTTTACAATCTTATATGATCTTAAAAGGCCAATCCCAAACTGAGCAAGCCCAGGGCGACAGTGGCAAGGTAAAACATCCTGAATGTACAAGGAAGAAACCTTGGGAGGAACCAAGACTCAAAAAGGGACCCGCCCTCCATGGGTGGCCTAGATGTTCATTAGGTAAACACTTAAAAGTATATTAAAGTCGTAGTAAAATGAAGTAAGTAATACAATTCAAATAAATGATCATATTTAGGTAACAAAACAGATTTTAAAGCCAGTCCTCAGTGGGAGGTCCTTGGAGGCACATCGTCTCTTAGTGACTAAACGATGGAGGGAGTTCCTGCCCTCTGGTGGGACCACGTTCTGTTGCTGAAGACCAGTAGAGGTGATGCTGAGATGGAAGAACATCTAAGCGTGTGGTGCTGGACCTGGTGCCGGAACATCTCTTCGGAGAGAAAAGAGAAAATGTAGTTACTTATGTTTTAGGAGCACAGAGTCTGTTAGCACTCCCTGATGCCAGGTGCAGCGTAAATGCCGTACGATTGGCTGATTATGTTTTGCGATTAATGTGCGGCTGAACAGGTGTACGTAATAAAGTGGCCTTTAAAGCAACATGTTTAAAGCACAGCAGTTAAGACCGCAGTGACACTATACTTCTCAAACGTGCCAATGCTGCGGTGATCTTGCATTAGCGTGGTCAAACGAGCAAACAAAGAGAGAGAGCGTCAGAATGAAAACCAGCCTATTTTAAGCACCAGAAACAAAGCGAATATGCGAGGCAGGAACTGAGTGTGGTAGAAGGAAAGAAATAGTTGCGTGTGGCTGTGGCAGGGGTGTGTGCTTGCGCGTGCTCCCACATTAAGCTTGCGTGTGTGTGTGTGTGTGTGTGTGTGTGCACATGTGCGTCAAAGAACAAGAACCACCTGTTAAGCAAGCAATAAAGTAACAGAGAGCTACCTCCTTTGGGAGCTGTCCTAGGTTCTGATGTGTGAACGGAAAGCACCGATCGCCACCATCACCGCCACCTCCACCTCCACCTCCACAATCCATCTTTCTCTCTCCCTCTCTCTCCCTCTCCAAGTCCTCGCCTTATTTTGATTGTTCAAAGACGTCATTTCCATTCTGCAGGCAGCAGAGGTGCCTCAAAGGAATAGCCACAGCAAAGATGCCGAGGAGAGCAAGAGAGAGGATGTAATAGTAGGGTAACGGTTAGGGTAAACGAGTGACAAACGAGCGGGGGTTTTAGAGAGAAGGGGAGCAAAACGAGCCCAGGAGTGACGAGACATATTGGAAGGGAGTTAAGGATCGGGAGAGGGGAGGAAAAACATAACGGCTTTGTGCTAATTGGGCTCCCTTTAGTATTGTGGTGCATAGATTGACATCTGTCTGGTAATTGGCTTTCCTGTATCCTCTCCTGACTGTGTTCCGCTAAACGCCGGTTTTGCTGCGCGTATGAAAGAGAAATTCTGTGGAGAGAGGTGTGTGCTTGGCTCTCTTTGTGTATGCCTAACAAAGAGCATCTTCTATAAGACGAGCATCTGGGCTGTTCAAGAATCACAGCGTTTAGCTTCTTTTTTTTTCTCCCCGACAGTGGCCGTCCCTTCATTCCTCCTATTTAAGGTGTCTGTAAGCTGGCCTCTTAATTAGCACCTGTTCCAATTCGGTGCCTGGGATTTAAACAACCGGTGTGGGCTCAATTAAGCTTGTTGTTTTGGAACATATAGGCTATAATTGACAAGCTTTGGAGTTTGATTACTTTTCCCAATTGATGCCTCGTCCACATAGTAGCCTGTAAAACACAAGTACAAGATGTCGGTCTTGTTAGATACTATTATGTTTTAATTAGTAGATTTCAAAATATGTTTTCTCCAATAATATTCAGTTTACGTTTATTTAAACGATTACTATATACATCTTAATTACATGCAGAGCGTCTAAGCTGCCCAGTGAGGACGGCCGCCTTTTACGAATCTTGGTCCTCGCAAGGTTTTATACTTACAGTGTTATGGGAGTTTTTCCTTTCCACTGTCACCCTAGGCTTGCTCAATTTGGGATTGGGCTCGCAGTTGAGTGTGAACATGCTTTGAGGCTATGCTCCGTTGTAAAAAGCGCTATCAAAATGGATCTTGACTCGAATCGACCTGACAAGTAACGTTCCCGTGCTGCTGTCACTGGATGCAAACTTGGATGCGTCTTTTAGTCTTTTCACCCTGTTCCTCTGCCAAAAACTGGCTTCATGGCTGCCACGCTTCCAAAAATATTCCTGATTAAGCTTGTTTGGACGACACAAGGCATACTGATGAATCTGCCAGATGCTCCTATTGCTCAAGTGTAAGGGGAGGTCAAACTAAGTATTGCCACTGCTGTTTTTTCTGCTGCTTTTTATTTTGTGAATAATACTGCATACAAATTTCCTGTGTTTCCTGGTTGTATTCGGATTAAAAAATAAAAAAAAAAAGAGACCTATTTTCCCTACACTTTGTATGAACACGCTTGCACTATTGCACCTGATTTAAACATATGGTTTCTACTTCATAGAAAGTCTTGAATTTACCATAATTTAGTCCCCTAAGCAGAGCTCACCGACTCACAAGTGCTATTTACTTTCAGAAAATAAGCCCGTGCTTGCATCTCTTACTATACCTCTTTGTTTTGTTTTGTTTCACTACTAATAACTTACCTGTATTAAAACCAAACATAAGTTCAAATATGTCGTGTCCATGGTGGGTCAAAAGTCAAAGGACAAACGAAGAGCGCCACAAAATCGCAGGAGAATTATGTTCTTTTTTTGTACAGCTAAATATTATTTTAGCACCAATCCCACCTGTGTTTTGAGCTCTTCCTCTGTCTTTTGGGCGATGTAGACGAGCATCAGCAGGCATCTGGCAAACTTCAGGCACTGATATTTCAGGTCAGATGAAAGCGACTGCTTTCCTCCCGCATGCGTTCCAATTAAGGGGAGGTTACAAGACTTGTTGATGGCAAATTGTCTGGGTTTTTTTGCAAATCTCCCACTGTAATCTTTGAAAAATGTCTGATTATCTGTAAGTATCCACTTGCAGATCCACTTAAAACTTTGTGCATGCCTCCTCTAATAAGTGAGCTTTGCTCTTTCAGCAACACTCACGGGTAACACGTTTATAATAAGCTCATAAAAACATACATATCCGGGCTTTCCATACACAACTAGTGGCAGTAGAATGGGTTGTCCTCATACTCCGGTGACTCATTTATGACACGCTATTAGGTTTCCAAGCAAGCAATTCTACGATTTTATTCTTCTTTTCATTATTATTCCACCTCATAGTCAGTCGGCCTCTCCTCCTACAGTTTTTGAGATATCGACACAGGATGAACAGCACAACGTCCGGCATGTTCGGGAGAAGTGCGCTAGTTCAAATTCAAAACATTACTAAGGAATATTTTCCCCTATACTTAACATTAGGGCACATTCCGAGCTTGAATTGAATTGGATAGCCCGAAGCCGCGTATGATGTCACCGGTTATGTCCATTTAAAGTGATTTCACTTTTTATCACTCTTGAAACACGCTGTAAAAACACAGTCCTCTGCGCTTTGATGTACGCCGTCGTCTAAAATGCTTATACTTTCACCCAGAAACTCAATTTGTAATTTTAAAAAAACAAAAAAAAAAACCTTAAAATATCGAATCAGTTGAGTAATTATTTTCGGAGTTATGACGATCTGAGTAAGTCAGATATTTTCCTCTATAGAGTCCCATTATTTTTTGAGTCACTCCGATTCCTGCTGTTTAACTCCAAGAGCGAAGTCTGAGCCAAGCCAACTTTAACTTAGTCTACACTGTTTTTAGATCAAAACGAACACAGACGGCTCCTCTCAAATAAGTGGTAGGGTAAATACTTTTGGAGCTAGAAATGTTTGGGACCTGCAACTTCACCCAAGACAGGTCTGATACTATTAAAATGAATAGAAAACAAACTGTTATTATTGAAATTGTAAGGGTTGCTTTATAATTTTATATATATATATAATGACCAGAGTCAACCTCCAATCCTTGGACCGGGACTCATGCCCAACCAGAACCCACTGTATCTCAAACCCTCAAACCCACACAGAACAGAGTCCCGGACCTGTGCCTGGTCAGAACCGACTGGTTCTCAGATAAGCGCCCAAGGCACAATCGTCAGGGTCTCGGACCCGTGCCTGGCCAGAACCGACAGCATCTCGAGCGCACGGCAGGTCAGAACTTGTGGACGTGCATCCGGCTGGAACTGACTGGGTCTCGGACCCGCGTCAAACCAGAACCCTCTATGTCCCAGACCTGCGCCCTGCCAGAGCCTTCAGGGTCTCGGATCCGTGCTCAGCCTGAACCAACCGCACCGACACAACACCCATCTGCAGCTCCGGCGGGAACTGCATTTACTAGTTTCTGTTCTGCTGTCCTCCAATAAAGTCCATTTGTGTTTGCCACCTTTGTCCCGGAAATTGGCTGGCTTGCACAAACATGACCTGAACTTCATCAGCCACCTTGAAAATGCACGGGAATGCCAAACGTGAGCTTATTGTCTAACCTCGGAAGTCAAAGTCACAGCCATGTCCCAAAATCTAGTGGAAAGTCCTCTTAGAAGAACAAATGCTGGTGCAGCGACAAAGGTGAGGGCAAACCCAATACTAATCAGCATAATGTAGGTTTAAAAGAGCTGTCTTTAATGGACAGTATGTATTGGTACGGTCGGACATGTAGACATATTTCCAGCCATTGCCTCACTTATGCGGGTCGACCCCCTTTTTTGCCTTGTTTCCTTTTTATTTTCAGTTCTAGTTTTCATTCTCACAACAGTTTGTTTGTCATAAAGCAGTTTCCAAACAAAGACAACAACAAGCAAACAATGGACCAGTTAAGGTCAATGTGACGTGATTTCACCACAATATTTTTTCCTTTCTCCCGTGTTTTTCAATTCTGCTTCCTATTCGCATCATTTTGTATTTGTTCGATATTTGTATTTACATACAGTGCCATTTTACCTCCCTTTTATCACAGGGCATAATCAGATGGCCCCAGAACATACCAGACCACGTTTGGAACCTCGTTGCTGTGTGATTGTAGAAATTTACAACAAGAGTATATGGTAGTTATCCAGAGCAACTTCCAGCTGAAAACAAGCACTTTTTGGTTGCTGTTCCTTACCAAGAGAGTATTTTTCAGGTGGTCCCAGACCACAGATGGCCCTGGTTTTGCATTCCCAAGCTCCAGAGAGCCATGGTTACCCCACTCTTGGTCGATCTTTCTCGAAGTGCAGCTCAATGCCGTTCACCTTACCGAGCAGGAACATGGTCAGTCACCAGCACCCATTAGGCCTTTTTTTATGTATCTCACACATTCAGCTCCCTGCCTACGGTAATCTCCAGAATCTCATGTCTGCACATGCCCCAGACAAAGCCCTCGTTTTGTACCAATCTGATTCCCCAGCGTTCCAACGTTACAGCGGACTCTCGTTCCTCGTAGTGGCATGGATTATTTAAACTCGCATGCCTTGCACATGTCTGCAAGGCAAGTGATTTTATTCGTTTACTTAGGTACTGATCTTCTCTTTTTCCTGGACTGGTTTCCCGTCTTCATCTCACCCCTTTGGTTCCCTGGGACTGGACTGTTCACCGCTGCCTGCTCGTTTCATTAAGCTACTGCTTATGGTTTTCTGCTTTCGCCTGCACTCTCTGCAAAACCCGAAACTGATCAGTAGTCCATACTCTTAACCACTGTGCCATACAATCCCATATTAATACCCTGCACATATGGCATGCTGTATTCAGCCGTACCCAGAGACCCATGGGTGCGTTTGGGAAACGGTTGCTGCATCTTTTGTCATCAAGTCAGGCTGCCGCCGTAGTTTGTAACATTTTACTTTCACGGTGGGTTTGCAAAGACATCAGGGATCATATTTCCCTAAATAGAGACGGCAGTAGTAGGAGAACAGAACCTGTGCCTCACAACAGGCCTTTTTGAGGAAATTCAGCCTCAAGCTATTGCCCGGTTGAATTTGTAAAGAACTTTGCTTAGAGTCATCTCTCAAATTGCATAAATAAACAACGTAAATAATTTATATAGCAGCGCGAACATGAGAGGGTTTGGGCTAAAAAATGGCATCTGGTGCTCACCGTGGCTCCAAAGCATCATTAATATATATATATATATAATATACACAATGCAATGGGTCACTTTAAAACACATAAGCAATAAATATCTTCTGGTCACGGATACAGAACCTGGGAATGCCCTGAAATGATCAGCTAGTATTGCTGCCTGAACTGTTTAGAATAAATATATAAAGGTTACAAATCTACAGATTTATAATTCAGATTCCGCAGCCTTTTACTATACGTTTCTTATCTAAAGTTCCTGTAAGGTTTTAACTAGCAATCAACGAGACAGAATAATGAGACAGAATCATTGGATCTATATTGGGACAGCAGTTGAAACTGTTAATTTGAATAAAATTTCAATGCCACCGCTGTTTTTGTATGAGATTCTCGTCTGGTGTCAGTTTGAACTGGTGCGTTTACATGCATTTAATAATCCGTTAATTGCACAGAACCTGAATAACGAATATACGTTTAGTGGAGTAATCTGATCATGGGAAGACTCATGTTTATATGACTCGGACAGTAAATCTGGTCTTTACATTGAAAACAGCCAATATTCTCACAGAAGGACGTAACATACAGCCCTAATTATCCGAAATCATTTTTAAAATGTCTCAGTTTCGATACTTCCTACCATCTGGTAGATAAATCATTTCTCCTGAGCATATACTGTTCTTCAGAGTTACCTCCAGTGAGTTAGTAGCCAGGGTTTCAGATGATGAGAGAAATGAGGAACCAGGTCTATGGAAACTAGCACAGTAAAATGGAATAAAAAGGATACACGTGAGAGGGTGATCACTGCAACGGAGACATTTTTTATATTCCTTTTCACGTTAAAATTCGAACAAGGCCGACTTGCAAAAACGCAACTGCAGGTATTTGTATTTGTAAGTGACTTTCCGGACAATTAAACCCAACGTGACTTCCTGGACAGCTCTACACTCAGATTACGTTTATGTGCATGTGCAGTTTAGAGGAAGAAATCAAAATAAGGGTATACATACAGCCAGAAATCTGACTAATGCACTAAAAACGAGCTCTCTTTATTGTATGCTCTTTACATGACCACTTTAAAGCGGTTAGAAACCGGTTACGTTAAGAGCATGTAAACACACTGTTGGGTTTCTGATTTGTAAAGAAGCACAAAACATTCCAAATAAATCACACTTTAGTTAAAGGACCTGAGCTGAAACACCCTCAGCATGTGAGGGTCCAGCGTTTGCACAGTGCCCAGTCTGGACTGAACACTTAATGCAGCTTTCGTTGGACTCGTAAGAGTAAATGCAAACCTTATTTATTTATTTTTATTTTTTTTTTACATTCGATTTGCTTGTTATTTAGTAAGTATCCTTAATGAACTGCTTTTGGTAATGCCTGACGTGTTTGGAATCAGTCCTCAGTTATATTACTAAATTGATAAAACAAATTTAATCAAGAAGACGTATAAAAGTGCATGCTAATAAATGTACAAAAGTAAAAATAATTCTATAAACAGTTTTTCCAACTCCCTATGTAAAACAGGACACTTTTTATTGCGGGTGAGACACACATATCCACGACACAGTGTTGTTAGGGCAGCTCTTATTTTAAATGCTACTTCATTAAAAAAAAAAAAAAACTTATGCAGTGTTTTTAGTTTTTAAATATGCTTCTTATATACTGCTCCCGAAGATGACTGGGTATTTTGAAATGAAACAGATTTTGCAATAGCAGGCATTTGGATAAACCTTCTGGGTCTGATTAAAAAAAGTATTGTAAAAGTGTATAATAGTTTTCATATTTGAAGAACTTTCGAAGTGTTGTACTTTCAGATTACTTTTTTTTGGAGCACAATTCCGCACGCGGAGCACGAACCTGCACAAACCCACGTTGAGTTATCCGAGTATCTCTGTGATCTCTCGTAGATGTATCATATAATTGCCTGTTAAGGCGTACCTGCTCAGCGAGAGCTCCCTCAAAATCGTGACGTCTGGCGTGCACGGTGAGAGCATACAAAAATGATCGCACGACAGGTGTAACCAGCATCCTTTTTGGTAATGAACGTGCCAAATATATACAGTCGAATCCGGTTAATGGGAGCAGCCGCTTATTCGGGCCGAATCCTAAAGTACCGAAACAAATCCTGTTATATACGTGTAATTTTATTTGCTTGCTTGGACCAAACTTCCGTTTAAAGAAGGTGAGAGCGAATAAGAAAAAGAAGCCACAAGTCGCCACTTAGAGCGGATACAAAGCGGGTCAGCGAGATA
>JAUZST010087489.1:0-44145 GCA_034779995.1 Parotocinclus haroldoi
ACACACACACATATATATATACACACACACACATATATATATACACACACACACATATATATATACACACACACACACACACGATGACCTTATGTATGGAAATAACTTGTGTTTGTGTGTGTGTGTGCGCTAAGATGGTCATTGATGCTGATAGCGATGTTAACTAAGCCAAATAAACAAACAAACAAACAAGGAACTCGTGAGTGAGCGTCTGTGCAAGAAGTTGGCCGTGCAGTCGCCGTTCTTGGAGACATATCTTTGGGCCTCGAATGTGAAGCACAATCGAACTGAAATACGTTTTCAAACAGGTTCCTGACTCAAAGATTCACGGACGGTTCAGAGAACACAAGACCGAAACAAACGGAGCTTAGGGAAAGGCTTGAACCTGTGCACCTAAAAAGGTCTGAAAGCAGTACAGCATGTGACTACGAAAAAGGTGGGACAGGTGAGAGGAATCAATACCCGGGAATTGCGTTGAGGGGCGTGCAAAATCTGGGATGGAAACTGTGGAGCTTCTGGTTCCGTGCCTTAACTGCTAAGCCAGAAACTCCAAACTGAATGCGATTAAAGAAAACGAAAAGATAGGCGACCCCCTTACCGGTGTTAATTCCATCTCTCTAAGCAGGAGCCCCTACCTTGGGATTGATGCAGCCGATGTAGAGATTAGTCGTGGTTGGCACTGTTGGATCATCGTCGAATACTGAAACAACACAGAAGGAACCTGAGTACCTCTCTCACCAAGCAGGGCCAAAATGTATTCATATAGCACCTTTCACACCAGGCAGCCATGCAAAAGGCTTTTCTAATTATCAACTCTTTCAATTAACATCTGGGCCACCCATGGAGGACGGGTCCCTTTTTGAGTCTTGGTTCCTCCCAAGGTTTCTTCCTTCTACATTCAGGGATTTTCCTTGCCACTGTCGCCCTGGGCTTGCTCAATTTGGGATTGGCCTTTTAAGATCATATATGATTTTAAAGCTGCTTTGAGACGACGCTCCGTCTTTAAAAAAAAAAAAAAATTATTTACGAATTTAGGAAAATGATCCAGTTAAATATATGTGAGTGGTAAAATATGTGAACCTGCACATTAACTTGTACAGTACAGGACAGATTCAGCTCTGAAATGCTGGTGGGTTTCCTCAGGTCTTTGGCTTAAGGTCCGGACTTGGACTAGGCCGTTCTAAAGTCATTCACTTTATTCTTTTTGTACCGTGCTCAGGGTCGTTCTCCTGCTGCATGACCCATGTTTTATGGAGACTCGGTTCATGAACACATGTCCTGACAGTTTCCTTTCGGACATTGCTGCTAAAATTTGGAATTATTCGATCATTCAGAATCATTCAATGCTGGCAAATCGCCCTGGACCAGATGCAGCAAGACAGGCCCAAACCATGATACTACCACCGCCATGTTTCACAGATGGGCTGAGGTTCTTGTGGTGGATAGAGCATTCAGCTTTTCTCCCGATATAAAGCTGCCCATTTAAAGCAAATAGTTCCGTAATGGTGTCATCGATCCAAAATAGGGGCCAGCAAAGGTCTTACCTGCCACCTTACAGCAAGAAGGTCCTTGGTCCAACCCCAGGCTTGATTGCGCTGGGTCCTTTCAGTTTGGAGTCTTCATGTCCTCCCTGTGCCTGTGTGGGTTTACTCAGGGTACCTTGGTTTCCCCCAACAGACCACAGGCATGCGTGAAATAAACCAAACAAACAAAGCCTTGCATCCCTGCCATGTTGTTCAGTGTTTTCCCAATGGTGGACGATTATTCACGTGATCCAACACAGGAGAAGATTTTGGGGGCTGAGACGAAGACCCCGAGTTCCTTGTTGGAGTCACAGACAAGAGGTTAACATAGTTTTGCCACTCACAGACATGCAATATTAGACGATCCACCCTAATAAGCACACGGCCAAGTATAATATTTGTTTACCCGGGCTCTGTAGCATGTGTGAAACTCGGGTCATATTTATGCAAAAGTATAAAACATTCGAAAGGCTTCACAAACTTTCAAGCACCTGTCAGGGCACCCCACAAAGTGTCTTCTGTTGTGACAGAAGTGTTCCTGTTGAAGACCCAAATGAAGTCGGGACGTTGCGTAAAGCATAAATAAATACAGAATTGTTTGCAAATCCTTTTCAAGCTGTATTCATCTGAACACACTATAAAGACAATACAAGCATTCGGTGCCTGGAACACGTTCCAAAAAAGTTGGGACGAGGGCGTGGTTACCACTGTCTTACATCACTTTTCCTTTTAACACTCAATAACTGAGTCTAACTGTTCCGTTAACAGTGACTCAAAATAACTGTTTGATAACTGAGGACACTAATTGTTGAAGCTTTGTGGGTGGAATTCTTTCCCATTCTTGCAACTTCAGTTGCTCAACAGTCCGGGGTCTCTGTTGTCGTATTTTGCGCTTTATAATGCGCCATGCATTTTCAGTGGGACACAGGTCTGGACTGCGGGCGGGCCAGTCTAGTACCCGCGCTCTTTACCTACGAAGCTATGCTGTTGTGACATGTGCATGACACCCTCATATCATCATGCTGACGGACAGTCCCGGAGGACACGACGTCCACGATGTCCAAAAACAATTCGAAATGTGGACTCGTCAGACCACAGGACACTTTTTTTTCACTTTGGGTCAGTCCATCTCAGATGAGCCGGCGGTGTTTCTGGGTGTTCATGCTTTTGCATGGTCAGATGAAGAGATGAACTGTGTTCACTGATAATGTTTTTCTGAAGCGTTCCCGAGCCCGTGTGGTAATATCCGTTACAGAATGATGTCGGTTTTTAATGCAGTGCCGCCCGAGGGATCGACGGTCGCGGCCGCTCGATGCCGGATTCCGGCCTTGCCGCTTACTTGCAGAGATTTCTCCAGATTCTCTGCATCTTTTGATGGTATTACGGCCAGCAGACCACGAAATCCCTACATTCACTGCAATTTCACGATTTGAAATGTTGTTCTTAAAATGTTGGCCTTTTCGCTCACACAGATCTTCACAAAGTGGTGAACCTGGCCCCCCCATCCTTGTTCCCGGTCCATCGTTGCCCCCGTGTTGCGGGCATCAAATTCAAAATGAGTAAATATTTGCAAAAAACAATCAAGTTCATCCGTTTGAACATTACGTATCCTGTCTTTTTAGTGCATTCAATTGAATATGGGTTGAAAAAGATTTGCAAATCATCGTATTCTGTTTTTGTTTTATGTTTCGCACATTGACCCAACTTCACTGGAATTGGGTTTGTCGATTAAATCTTTAAACAGTGTGCAAAATATATATACGAATGAGCTAATATTGCCCTAATATAATAGTTTGTTTTGAGTTGGATCGGAGGTAGCGAACATCGGTGGTGTGACGGTTAAGCGACTTGGAGCTGAGTGAGGCCGGGGGAAGGTGAAAGCCCCCGTGCACTAAAGCTGTGTTGTTCATTTCGAGTGTGCTGCTTTTGTGGCTTTTGTGCTCGGTGCTTTATCAGAACGCCTTGCTACGAGAGTGTGTGTGTGTGTGTGGTGTGTGTGTGTGCAGCAGCTCTACCAGGATGTGTGGTCTGTTAGACCGCAGGTTTCAGTGCAGGGCAGCTCAGGCCTGTGCACTGCAAAATGAGGCTGTTTTTTTTTTTTTTTTTTTTTTTGTAGGTGTGTGTTTTTTTCTAGGCCTGTCAGTACGCTGATGTGATTTTGTGCGCCGTGCAGTTTTCTTTCTGAGAAATGCAAGGTGGTGTTTGAAAAGCGCCTCTTCGTCTGGCTTGAATTTATCCAGGTGACAGAGCGGTGAGCGACGGTGTTGACTCACTGACGGATTTCTGCGCACTGTATAGTCTGCGAGTGGAATAAACACGTTTAAACCCAACAAACAGTAGTCCTGTGGTTTGGGATTTGGAGAGCGCGCTGTTGTTTGCAGCACTTATCGCCGCTTGGTTGCAACACGCGGCCTGTTTAGAGCTGGAGAAATGTTCCTGAGTTAATTGCATTCCATCCTGAGGAAGCTGCCTTAATAGCTGCATCCTCTGACGCTCTCGCTGGACAGCCTGCTAATCAAACAGGAACCGTGGCAAGGGTTGCACAAGTTTTGGACTTACAGCATTTAGCAAACTTCCTTATCCAGTTTCAGCGTTACTGCTGATTCAGTGTCAGAAGGTACATTCCAGACAATTAAGGGTTAACGACCCGGCTCAGTACCCTGGTTGTTCTGAGACTCAGCCATCCATACCATAAGTATTGAGCCTCCTCTCCTCCAACTCTGCCCAAACAGATTAAGTTGGTCCAAGTCACGACGTTCCTGGTCTTTGGTGGTTCTTAAGAAACTAAAACTTCTTAAATGTGCTTGTCCTTCATTCTTTAAAAAAGTGTTATCCATCTGTAGTTACTAGGTACTTGTCGTTATAAAACTACCAAAGAATTATGCTTTTGTCTCAGCCATTGTCTTAAGAACAACTAAAAAAAAGTGTTATTCTTCAAAGCTTGATGTTCTTACACGATCCGATCGCCTCACACTTCTCTTAGGCTGTATAAGTAGACGCGATAAGCATTTAAATGACTTTAAACAGTTTGCTTACAGGAAATATCATCTAATCGTCTTTTGCTTTTTTAGAGTCAACTCCAGGTTTTTTTTTTTTTTTTTCTCTTCCACCATGACCTCTATGTCTTGTATTTGATTTTCCTGAACGATTGGCTTTCTGCATTTCCTGTAAAATGCAACATTAAAGAAGCCTACGGAACAAGATGTGAAGATTTTCTTGTGATCATTTTTGTTGTGTATCACATTTAATAGCATTCATACGACTTCTTAATGCTTAAGAAACTTTCTTAAGGAAGCCACAGGGATATCATATTGGGGGGGGGGAAGGGGGTATAATACTGACTAGCATTGACTATAAACCGATGCAGCTATGATTTATAGCTATTATTATTATTTCCATCGCGGTAAGCATCATATAACCGCGGTATTTGTGGTAACGTGATTATTGTCACAGCCCTAGTTAAGGAGCAACGTATAAAATCACTGAAACAGGTCACTTGGGCACATGGTACGTACCAGACCCGAACTTAGAACCCTTTTACTTGCACGGATTTCCCCTATACTCGGTCCAAACTGCTCCTGCCATCGCCCCCTTCGGAAAGCGGCGACCTTCTCAGAAACAAAAGCCGCCCCAAAGCTGCCTCTCCACCTCGTGATTGAGACCCAAAAACTAGAGCTTGTCTGTGGAACCCATTGCTCTCATGAGGTGAATCTGTAAGTCGGATCGTTCTGGGTGTTCCATGCGCCTTTAAGCCCACAGCTCAAGGCTCCAACTGTTTTATTAGCTTTGCAATTACGCAGGCACTCGCAGGCTGGGGGAGGTCGGTTGACACCAACAGAGGGACCTCGATTTCTGGGCAGATCAACCGTTCATCACAACCACCTCAAACCAAAAGCGCTTTGATTGAGGATCTGTTCTGTGCCCTGATATCTGTGCAGGGCCTTGTGATTTCTCTGGCTGAGGAATAATTGAGCATCTGGTGGAACAAGGCTTGCATTCTTCCGAGTTTCTCTTGTGGCTTGTACTTGCGTACTTCCACAGTTTCTCTACATCCTTCGTTCGTCCGCTTTACTCTGCTCCCTAATAGCCAGGACCCCCACAGGACCAGCACAAATCAGCTCCTGTCTCGGTGGTGGATCGTTCTAAGCACTGCGCTGACACTGTTGTGGCGCTGGTATGCTAGTATGCTAGTGTGTGCCATGCTGGTACGAGTGGATCGGACATAACAGTGCTGCTGGAGTTTTAAAACGCCTCAGGGTCAGGGCTGGGCCAAGAATAGTCCACCAACTATTCTGTGAACGCTCTCTGTCCTTGCATTTACAGAGTCACTGTGTTTAAAACTCCAGCAGCACTGCTGTCTCTGACCCATTCATGCCAGCACCACAATTTGCATTTATGTCATTCAGCAGACGCCCTTATCCAGAGCGACTTACAACTCGTACAGTCTTACAATCCAAGCAATTGTGGGTTAAGGGTCTTGCTGGAGGACCCAACTGTGGCAGAGGTGGGATTTGAACCCAGGACCTTCTGATCCTGACACAACACACCCTAACACACCACCACAACCACACCAGTGTTGGTGCAGTCCTGAGCACGATCCACCGCATACAGCAAATAGGACCTGATCTGTGCTGCCAGGTCTCATTTGCATTTTTCCTTGCCACTGTCAGTTCCTGGACAGTGCATTGGACTATCTGTGAAGCAGATACCCTTATCTAGAGTGAATTACAGCTGATACAGTCTTACAATACAAGCAATTTTGGGTTACGGGCCTTGATTAAGGACCCAAGAGTGGCAGCTTGAAGTGAGGCAGAGGTGGGATCTGAACTTTGGATCTTCCGTTCCATAATCCAGTAGCTTAACCGCTAGGTCCCCACCGCAGCCTCTTTTGCCACTAAACGCAGTGCAGCCCTTCAGCTGTCCGTCTTCCACGTTGTCCTCGTCCCTCAGAACGGCTTCGAATGAACTTTTCTCAGTGGAGAAAAGAACTAAGCGTAACCTTACCCCAAAATAAGGACTGTGGTGGCCTAGCGGTTAAGGTACTGGACTCTGGACCAGAAGGTCCAGGGTTCAAATCCCACCTCTGCCAAGCTGCCACAGTTGGGTCCTTGAGCAAGACCCTTAACCCACAGTTGCTTGGATTGTAAGACTGTACGAGTTGTAAGTCGTTCTGGATAAGGGTTGGAAATGGAAATGGAAATGTAAAATCAGTCCAGTTTAAGCAAGGTGGCATCGTTACAGAGCATCTCGTGACGTACGAGCGGGGCTGTGACCTCGGCGCTCATCCCTGTCCGATTCAATCCGGACGTGTTCCCACAGCAGGCCTGCCAGAGGAACAAATAGGTTGAACCTGTTCTTTTTTTTAAACAGCACATGTACAGGAACAGCCTGAAGAGTTGGTTTGGCTTACGGTTATCCGGTTGAATAAGCGCATTCTCAATCTCTATTCATGACATTCGCGTTCAAACGTCTTTTGTGCGCATCTCTATACACAGCTGTTGTGTTCCTGCGCTTTGATTTACGACGCTATTATTGTGCGTTGCTGTATTGTGACTCGGAGCTGCGCGCGTTGCCATGCTATCGCAGTCCAGTTATCTAGTGCTGTTTTAGCTAACAAAGGCTTATTCCTTAGTTAGCCTTAGTGGATGGAACACAACTATGGCATGTCAGTATGACAACCGTTTCTGTTTGTCTTCAGCAAAGCAAACAGTGATAAACTCGTCCTTTTTTTTTGGTTTTTTTTTTTTGCGTAACGTCACTTCTGTAATGGCTATGAACCAAAAATGTCAACAAGAGAAGATTCCAGAGCAAATGTTGTGAACGGGGAAAGATTAGCACACACAAGTCAGACCACACGAGAGGGCAACTGAGCTGACTGAACACATCACGCCGCCCAAAAATGTACCCCCAGAGGAGGAGACGAGAACCTACTGGATTAAACTAGTAGATCAAACTGGGCTACTGGATTCAATAAAACAGATAATCATTAATATTCTCCACCCATGTTATTTTATTGATTAGATATACGACTGTCTCGTAGTCTACAGAGTCATGTTTTCTATTTTATTTTATTAATAGATAATAATATTAACGATATCATAAGAATTCACAACATTGCTTTCTCTATGCGTTTTTTTTAGATTTTTCAAAGCAGGTTCTCTTTTTAATTTTTACATTTAGCTTCTGTGCATTTAAACCCTAGTTATAAACATTCAGTAATATATATTATTTAATTAAAAAAAAATATATAAATAAAAAAATTTAATTAAAAAAAAAAATTATATATATATATAAAATAATTAATTAATTAATTAATTTTTTTTGTAATATTTTTTGTAATATTTATTCTTTATTCTCATTATTTATTCCTAATTTAATTCTCACTTGTACCACCTAGGACGCCCAAGGAGGTCCCTTTTTGAGTCTCACAAGGTTTCTTCCTCTTAATATTTAGAGGCATTTTCCTTGCCACTGAGAATATTTCACAAACACGTGGTAAAAATGCTCAACGTAAAGTTTCCCGTGCACAGGAATTCAAGGGCCTTTCCGGGTGACCCTTTATAAGCGTCTCAAAAGCTGTAAAGAAACTGCCTTTATTATATTTACTATATTATGTGCATTATTTCAGGTTGTTTATGGCACGGCTTGTGGTTTACCCAGGCTGATCAAACTTTGGCGTCACACTCAAAACTCAAGTTCAGATGGAAGGCCCCTGGTAAGGCAAAGACAAGCAGCTAAGACCAGGCATGGGATCTGAGTGACGGGACAGAACATGTACAATCCAAAAGACACTTATCACCTCTCCGGGAGGGATACAAACCAGAGCTGTTCCTGCTTTGTGTCCCGTCTCTGAAGGGGCCATGATCGTCTATTAGATTGTGACTTCCGTCTCTGGGGCTCTGTCTCAATCGTATTAAGAACTAGAACTGCTAAAGTACCGGTTCCCAAATCAGGGCTTAGTCGTCATCCTGTCTCTCGGATTGTGTATTTGTGTGTGTATCCGGGTTCTTGTCCCCTACCTTCTGGGTAACGTGCTAAGAAGGTTTCTTCCACCAGCACCCATTTCTTGTTTGCTCCAATTTTTTGAATGTTTGCATTCAGCGGGTGAAACAAAAATAACAGAAATAACGATAACACAAATACAGACGTGAAATGCAACACAGCTTGCATAAATAAAGGGAAATAAAGCTTTTTTTTCTGAGAAGTGCATGCATCTGGGCGGCACGGGGGGCTCGGTGGGGCGGTGCCGCTGCCTCACAGCAAGTAGGTCCCGGGTTCAATCCCAGGGTGGGGCGGCCTGGGTCCTTCCCGTGTCTGGGTGGGTTTACTCCGGGTACTCCGGTTTCCTCCAACAGTCCAAAGACATGCGTGTTAGGTTAAATGGTGTCTCTAAAGTGGACCTTAGTGTATGACTGTGTGTGTGCCCTACAGTTTGACGAGTTGCCGGGTGGGCACCGGCTGGTCCGACCACCCCGTCTGGATTAAGCATAATGAAGATAATGAATGAATGAATGGATTTAAGAACATTCTTATAAACTAGTTAGTGTTTGTCTTAAGAACTTTCACTTTCAGTTGCCCCTAGGGGATGAATAAAGTTTTCTGAACCGGAATCTGAGTTATTCCTTAGGCTAGCTCTTTCTTTCTTTCTTTCTTTCTTTCTATCTTAGCGTTTTTATGGTACTATAAACTTTTTGTTGCTGCAGTTTTGCCTCTCATGTGGTCCAGGACTGTTTTGCACGTTCTCCTCGAACCCCAGCGCCCTGAGCAAGGGCGACAAGATCGGCGTTATACATGGCAGTGATTGTGACATGCTAAAATCCCCCGCTCTCTCGGCCCAATCTGCCCCGGAGCCTCATCTCAGCGGGGACTGGCTCGGTTCCCCACAGCTGGAGCTTCGTTCCTGATCTAACGCGTTGGAAATGTTTGGCTCGGGACCTCAGTATTTATGAGGGATCCGCAGAGGCGCTCTGACATCAACGACAGGCCCGATGGCTTTTATTCCGTTCTTGATGATGTCAGCAGGCGAACGCTGGTGTGCTACCCGGCTATTTGTTTTTCGCTTTAAAAAAGCGTCTCCTAGCAACAGCGTGCGTAAAAGCCTCATTGTGTATGAATGCAAGGCTTGTTTTGGAGTGTTTTGGATCCCTGGGATCTTCGCTGCAGCTTTTTGGAAGGCCTTTTACATGAGGATTATTTCTGGACCCCGTTCGAGCTGTTTCATCACATCGAGCCTAACCGAGGAAGGTCTGTTATCTGGCTTTGAAATGCAAACAATGTTCGGGGCATGCATCCAGGCGGAGTAGATCAACAGCAGATGTGCGGTTCGCAGTTTACACTCCGCTGTAAACATCTGCATTTCTGCAGCATGCATGCGATAAACCTAATAAACCTCTGGCCTGGCCGACCGGTCATTAAGGTATACAGCGTGTTCCACCTGGAAACTTCGGAAAGCGTTACATCCAGGACGTCTCAGTTTATTAAGCGTAGGTGGAGTTCAGCCTGTAAGAGCGATCCGTAAGATTTACGGCACCTATATAAGACGCTGTCATTTTCGACACGGAGGTGTTGCATGATAGGAATCCCATTTGGGGCATGTGGCCTGCGAATATGTTCCGTCGTGACCCGGCGCTTTCCCTTCGCATGACAAAGGCGGTAATGATCATGAACGCCGGGCGGGTTTCCGTTCCAGCGCAGGCCTGCGTAAATGGGCAATAAACCCCAGGCAGGTCAGTCATATCAAACTCACGGCGTAATGAAACACTAATGGTGCGACTGCATGGAATCTCTGAATGCCTGGTGATGACATGGGAAGGTGAAGATGCAATTGGTTCAAGTCATGAGAAAACCGAACTGGTGAGCAGAGGTGCGGTTCGCTCTGAGCCACTGACCGTACTCTGACTAAAGTCATTACATTAATTTAGTTTGCTCCCTGGCTCTTTGACTGCCGCCTCTCGATTCCCGGCCTGCGTGCTCTCCCAGTTTCGTCCGGGTTCCCTCCCACATGGTGTACTCATGCTTTGGGTCAACTTGTGTCTCTAAAGCAGTGGTTCCCAATCTTTTTACCTTGGGGCCGCGCTACCCAGCAGACACACAGACCAAAAGAATAAAACGATTCAATCTTAATACAAACGATCTGTTCATAGCGTCGCCGCCTTATTTCATTTATCATCTTCTCTTCTTCAGTGGAAATATATTTTAAGCACTTTTATATACATCTTTTCCCGTGTGTCATTTCAGCCGTACTTTGACACCCCTGTGAGTCAGTGAGTGACATATTTGGTCGAAATGCTAACACAAACGCTTTATTTTCGTTTTGCTTTCAGCACCATTACTTGGTAACTGAAACGCCGGATTTGGAGATTTGGAGGCACTGAGGTACACATACTTTTCCAGCCCATGAAGAGTCTAATTATCTGCTATTAGTTCAGGCACCAGTCGGTCCACTTCGCCTGGAGAGCTGACCTGCGTCTGCGCCGCGTTAGGTTTCGCCCACAGCCTGTTTTCGCTGCGTTTTTCAAAGGTCCACGTTGTGCTGAGACATCCAGGCCTCTTCAGATCTTCAGCGATAAGCGGCTGCACTGCTTTGTTTTCTTTCAAACTGCGAGCGAAAACAGGTGTGCGTATTTTTCCTTTTGAATCGAAACCACTTCCTTTTTCGCTCTCGAGCGCGAGGCGCATTTGAAGTCCGTTTTCTTTTACTACGCTTGCACGGTGTGCACTCGGCTCTGAAACCTGTTTGCTGTCGTCTTCTAACGCTCATCTCTGTAGTGGCTGCTCTGAATGAACACCGGCTTCGGGTCAGGTGTTTGGGGTGAAGCATGTGGTTTTTCATTTTCACCCTATGCCCCGGTCCACTTCGTAGCCTGTTTCTTTTTTATCTTCTCTGGTTTGTTGCCTATGTACATTAGAGAACGTTGCGGATGAACCTTTACAGGTGCCGAAGACCTCTGACAGTGGAGGGTATTTGACCTGTTTGTGTTTCTCCTTGCCACTCTAGTCGCTCATTAAGGCTCAGCTTGTTGTTCTAAAATAAACTCAGTGAGGAATGGGAATGTGAACGAGTGAGTGTGCATTTGTGTGACGGCCAAGTTATATTCCGGATCTGCGTCCAGCTTTTTAAGGACTTCCTAAATAAACAACACATTTACCTGATCTTAAGGTGCTTGGAATGCAGCCTTTGTAATCGATGATGCCAGGAGAACTCTTACTGGGCGTCGTGATGGAACACAACCCACATTTCCAGTAGAACGCAGATTACTGCCAATCTTAAGTAGCCAGGAAACAAACCATTGGGATCTTCGATGGCAGGATAACCCTCGCCGGGCATCGTGATGGAACACAACCCACATTTACAGTGGCACCGACATCACCACCTGATCTTAAAGCTGCTGCGAAAGCAACCATCAGTATTTGCAACGGCAGCAGACATCTGACTAGGCTTCTTGGCAAAACCCAACCTGCATCGATGCCGGGAAACCAACCATCGGGATCTGCATTGCCTTGTGGCACAGGGATCCCCACCTGATCTAAGCTGCTGGAAAACAAACTGGAGGCCTCTTACTGGGCATCATGGTGGATCACAGTCCATAATCGTAGAGCTCTTGTGCTGTTCGGAAACCAACCATGAGGAGATGGACTAATGCCCGTTCTGTTTTCCGTGTGGCAGCGAGTCTAAAGTTTCCAGCTCCACGGTCACGCTCAGGCCGAAAGGAGTGAAGCGTTACCTGGTACTGTATCAAGGCTCGTTTGTGTCACAGCACAGCCCAGTATTTTCCCAGTACACAGCTGTTCAACAAACGACCTCGTAATATCTCCCTTTTTCACGTCACTGTGTATCTAAGTATCTACGGCCTACGACGTCCTACGATTTAAAGATCACCTTGCTGTTGATTCCCGGCTTTTGCTTTCGTAAGCACCTGCTCATTTTGGGCCGAAGGTTTTTCGTCCCGCGCGCCGTCCGCAGAAACCCTAAGCCCAAGCGTTTGAAAGCGGGAAACCCTGGGGATTAACTAACAATCGCTCTGTTTGTTGGGTTTGGTGCGAGCAAACAGTCACGTGACGGAGGAAGACCTAACGGCGATGGCTCACTGTTTTTGAGCGATGCTCATTACGCCGAGCAGCTGCAGATTGTGCAATGAGAGACTTCCACGCCGTGGTACTGCCTCTCCCTGCTCTGGCCGCAGGAACGCTTTTCCTTGAAACACTCCTCATGCGCATGATAAGTCTGTTTTTCTGCTCTCGGCCTGCCGTCACGACTGAGATAAGTGATCAAGTTTTTGCCTTCGGTGGAAATAGCGGCGCGCTAACCAACGCTTCGCGCTAGATTCATTTGCCACAGCATCTCAGATTTAACGTGACTACGGCGTGGCTCGCCGATTTACTCAGGGGTTTGATGTAATGGCTTGTTTAGCAGGACGCCAGTTCGCTCACGGTCGTTATTTTGAAGCACGTCCTGTGTTACTTGAAATCGTTCTTTGGGGAACTTTTTTCTTTTTCTTTTTTCTAGGGAACGCTAAGAAGTTTAAGAGTTGATGTGCATGCGTGAGTGTGAGCGTGTGAGTGTGTGTGTGTGTGTGTGTGTGTGTGTGTGTGTGTGTGTGTGTGTGTGTGTGTGAGGTGGAATTGCTCCATCGAATGGTTACAGAAAGCTGCCAACTCCTGTTGGCTCCACATCTGCTGTGCATTAAGTCCCAAGTGTTTGCGATGATGAAACCCAATCTCAGCTCGGAGAGATGTGATTCAGGCTCTGGGGCCTCAGCTCCTCGACAGCTGTGTGGGTTTCCCCCTACGTCGCCATGGTTTCCATCCAAACAAGTAAAGCGGGGCGACTCACAAAAGCATGCGGACTCCAATCTTTTCCACTCTTGTTACGTCAGAGCGTTGCGTTTCTCTTGGGCAACTTCAGGCTTCTTCTTCTTCTTCTTCTTCTTCTTCTGCCCCGTGCCTGGAGGCCGTGCATGGTTTTCTTCAAGCCATTCCTCTCGTCAGATTTGCGCCGAAGATAAACGGCTTTGCTTTCTTTCAAAAGGAAAGCGATTGTATGTTCGGTTCGAATCTAAACAGTTTGACATGCTGCGCTAACGTGGCTCGCTATTAGTCACTGTTCAGGAACTACGGCGTAATAATAAGGGTTGGTATACTTTCCAGACAACGTTGACCGGTTACGCAGAGCAACGCTTCTGAGAGAACGTTCTCAGCTGATGGTCTGTCTTGCGCTCAGCTGGCCACAGCCACCCGAATCCTGATGCCCCAGTCTCATTACAGCTGAACTGTTCAGTCACTCACCTGTTTCGGCTCAGTGTGCTGTCATGGTTCTTTTTTTTATTTTTTTTAATTTAAGCCATGTATTAGCCACTGGTGAAATGAGAGTATGTTATAGCTTAGAATACTTAATAATGAATTACAAGTACATGATGTCGTCGTCTTAGTCCAAATAAGGAAATGAAGCTTTTGGAAGCAAATCATGGCGATGATTCTGTTTCACTTCTTTTCTGGAACTTCTGAAACGACATGCATTCTATTCTTTTTTTTTCCTTTTAAATCTGAAAGCATCGTAACGACATTTCAACCTGTCCTCAAACAAAACTAATCCCAATCCCTATTCTGACTACAGTAAATAAAGCGAGTGAAAAAGGAGAAGAAGGACCTTTTTTTTTCCTGTTAGCCAATCAGGGTGCAGGTTTGATTTAGGGTATGTAGAGAAACGACTGATTTATTCTGTTACAGTGGACTGCTGAAATCAGTAATAACAGAAAAAGGTACGTTTATAATGACTATAATTACCTCGGCAGGATACGCTGGACTCGGCTGGTCTCGAACACAGTTTCTGAATCTGTAGCCAGGGACTGAGACAAGACCGAGCCCGAATGAGGCCTAGACTTGGCTCGAGAACAACAAGACCCACGCAAACACAGGGAGGGGGAATCCACTCAGTGCTACCCACTGTCCCACCGTCCACCCCATCTATTATTATGGCCGAGAAAAGCATGCACATGCACCAGGCACGTTACTGCAGACATACGCCCAGGAAAAATGTGGCCGTGCCCCGCTAAAATCACGACTGCAAAGAGACGAGGTGAGCAGAACTTGCACGAACCTTGCAGATTCACTAGAGGAACTACATATCCCATAATGCCCCGGCATTTTTCAAACGCTTGGGTGGCCAATGCCTCTCTCGTTTTTTTTTTTTCCTCACAGAGCATCTGCAAATATTTAAATTGAAACAAAAGTTAGACGAATTAAACGCAATGCGGTGGCACAACACACACGGCTCACGATTCGACTCACCACTTTTTCCTCTGGAATGTAAACAATGCAAAATTTCAAAAAACAAGCAATAAAAATAAAAATAAAAAAAACCTGCGACAAGAAACGCAGATTTTAAATTGGAAATAAAATGCTGTATTGTTCTTGGTAAAGGTTTACCAATTCTAAATAATGTGTACTTATTACACTTATATCACCCCAAAAATGCAATTGCATCTGATGGCGTACTGAAAAAAAAAAGAGTGACATCATACATCGCATCATAACACAAAGTAACGAGATCTTTTAAAAAGATACACTTAAGATAAAAACTCGTCACGTCGCCGAGTAGCGACTCAGGCGGCCGACGCTCTGGTCTTACTTCTCGTTTTTGGTGAGTATTCATCCGCCGAGTAAAAACTCTATTTACCGTAAATCCTAATCTTTTATGATTTATAACATTCCTTTATTGTTAGAATTAATTAATAGCTAAAGCACACCACTACAGCAAAGGCATCCGTTACGTAAAAAAATAAAGAAATGAATACACAGTTGTGTTCGTTTGTTCCACATTCCTCTACACTGAGTCTTAAATCCCTTCATCTACAGTATTTAGTCTCTAACAGGCCTATGTTTATGCATAGCTGTGCGTCTAGGACTGATATTTGCTCTTGTGCAGTCCCGTTACAGATAAACTACGCTGTCTGCTGCCTTCCCAAGTGAAACGAGAAGAGCTTTAAGCCCTGGGAACCTCAATATGACACCTTAAATATGATGACAAAAATCTAGCTTGATGGTTCATAAAACTTTCTGCAAGGCCTGCGCCCTGAGATCCTGTTTAAAAAGTGTCATGTTTAAGTGTGTTTCATTTAGGGGGCTTAGCAAAATGTGACCAGGAGTGCCAAAGCTACAAGACTGAAGACTGCAGGCTGATTTAAACAGACTGTAAGATTCTGGTCTCATTACTCACTGATAGAAAGATAAGTGTCGCAATCAGAGTGGTGCTGATTAAAGGCTGATGGAGTGTGTGTAGCTGTTTTTGTTTGTGTGTGTGTGTGTGTGTGTGTGTGTGTGCGTGCACTTGCAACCTTTGTAAAATCCTCTGACAGCTGTGCATGCCGCACTGGTAGGCCGCACCTGCCACAGTTCGGAGAGATTCAGGTCACAGGAGGCAGCGTGCTGTGTATTAGATATGAACCGGGGTAAAGAACACAAGCTGTGGTTTAACCCAAAGCCAGAGAGTTTACTCTGCTTTTTGATCCGCTCATAAGGACGTGAAGCTAACCAACAGCGCTGAGACAAACCTGCCATCCCTGATCGGCACACATCTCAGCATACTTATGTACAGTGCTGTGTGTGCAAAAGTCTTAAGACACCACTAGATTTGTTGTTTTAGCAAAGATATAATAACCATATAACATACATATGTTTTATATAGGGCAAAAATCTCAAACTTTCATCCAATCTGTGTGAGCTTTATCACATCCTAACCCTTTCAATCAATCAATCAATCAATCAAAATGCATTTCTATAGCGCTTTTTTACAACGGAGCATTGTCTAAAAGCAGCTTTACAATCTTATATGATCTTAAAAGGCCAATCCCAAATCAGGGACGGAAGTGGCAAGGAAAAAAACTCCCTGACTATAGAAGGAAGAAAGCTTGGGAGGGCCAAGACACACCCTGTTCTCCTTCTATGAGAAGTGGTTTCTCGGTTGCTACCCTTCCAAAAAAGACCGTTCCTGATCGAGCTTCTTCAGGCTGAAGGGTCAACCTGGCCTCACGACGAAGCTCCCACACAATAATTCTAATACTGCATACAAATTTACCTATTTTTTCCCCGGTTGTAGACTAATAAAGAGCCCCCCCCCCTCCCAAAAAAAAGGATTCTATATGCATATAGTGCTGAAGGAAATGTTAGATAATAGTATAACCAGGTATGAGTCAGGGCTTATCACCCAGCATTACGGCTTGATCTCGCTAATGATTGAATGCAAGCGAAACCTCGGCCATGCTCCAAAAATCCAGCCTTCCAAAAGTGTGGAGCAAAGGGTCCACGCTAATAACAAGCACATGTAGCGTAATGAGGAATTTTCCACTATTTTTCAACGGTCTTTGTATGCAAGGATTTTTAAACAATCCTGCAATTATGGAAAAAATGCATGCTTTGGAACAGCCTCTCTCTCAAACCGTGGCTGGCATAGGCTAAATCCATTTCTGCGTTTAAAAAATTTCGAAAATATGGCCTGATCCTTATCCAGGTCATAACAAGAGACACGTTCCGATTAATTATTCACAGTCCGGGCTTAGGAAGCGGGAACTGTAGCACAAAAACATCTCGGGTGCAGGAAAAACTTTTAAAAATGTTTGCTGGAAGGTTCAAGCAAAAAAAAAAAGGTTGAACTTTTGGACGATTGCAAAGACAACGTCACCTTTTTTATTTACTGGCCAGCCTTAACAGGGTGCTTCCTAGACCCTCTAATAAAGCTGAATCATAAGCGTGGCCTGGATTTTTAGGTTTGAGAAGTCGGCCATGTTCCCGATTCCCAGTCCACTGATTATCAGCTGGTTAAGAGGCTCCAGCGCTGAGAGGTTTGTAGAGACTGATGCAGAAATATCGTAGCAGCTTAAACAGTATGACGGGAGCCTCCACTCCCCGGGGAATGCTTTCCATTTCTTGTTGGAACAATTTGAAGAGCACATGATTTTCTAAAATACCACTGTACACTGGACGCCGAATCATTATGGCACTCTTCTCGTGTATATAATGCACGTTTTTTTTTACTCCAATGGGCGTATTTTGTTTGCTCGGGGGTCCAGTGTGGACGTGCTATGCTACACGGTGTAAACAGAGCTTCTGAAAAGGCAAACCCCTCGCCCTTATGCTCATCTTTTTTATTGAGTAATTCAACTTCCCATTTACATGAACTTTAAAGATAGCTGTTGCGAAAAATGGAGAAATGAGAAGGAGTAATTCACTTTACCAAAACACTTGCATAAAGAGTGTGACCTAGGACGGTAGGCCAGAACCAACAAGGTCTGACTGACGTGGGCTTTAAAGACGTCTTTCAGTAACTGTAGGTCAAAACTTTCCTGCCGAGGAAATAAAAATCAAAAAGGAGATCTCCCTAATGCCTCCGTAGCTTCTCCTAGGCAACAATGAGATCACATGGAAAGACAAACGAGATTTTAGTTTCTCCCAAGCTAAAGATTCTCTTGAGTTTAGTACAGATCTCAATACAGTCTCACCTTGTGCTCAGATTCTACCACTAAATACCACTTTAGACTCTCGATGTGAGTCTCAACCAATTCTCATCCGAAGATTAAGATCCTTCACTTCTCATGCTCTGAATTACTGAACCGTTCCGATACGATCCAATCTTCGGCTCAATCCACTCAGGGTCCCGGGCCAGCTGGCGCCGACCTGGCAACTCTGGGCGCAAGGGCAGGACCAACCCTAGATGGGGCACCAATCCAACACACAGACACACACTAAGGGCCACTATAGAGACAATAGTTAGCTTAACACGCATGCCATGACTGTGGAAGGAAGTACCCGGAGTAAACCCAAGCAGACACGGGGAGGACCCAGGTTGCTCCACCCTGGGATCGAACCCGGGACCTTCCTGCTTTGAGGCACCGAGCCACTGGATTGTTTGAGTCACCTCTATAGCTGTACATCGAACAAATACATGAACTGAAGTCAGCTTTTTTTTTTTAGTAAACCAGTGACTCCGCAGAATCCCTCATTAAATAAGTCCTCTCTCCTCTCTCTGGGAGCCTGATTTTTACTATGCAAAGTGATTTCTGTTTAGAAAACAAAGGTAAAACTGGACAGTTGCTTGCGTTCATCGAGCTGAATGTGTTCAATCAGGTTTAACATCCTTGGCGAATTGAAGAGATTCTGATTACAAAACTTCAGTCTTCAAGTTGCGAATGATTTTGTTCGCTTTTTTTGATTGCTTTACTAAATAACGAGTAAATAAAATATATTAAAGACTTATAAGAAACAAGAAAAGGCTCTCCCCAGACCCCATCTTGACTCCTCTGTCCTAAAAAAAAAGCTACATTTTTTCCCCTAAATCATTTCGTTTAATGAAACGTAAGCAAGAATCACAAACAGGTCTCCAGTGACGTCTAAGATCATTATCTGAGCAATAAAACTTCCACACACAATAGTAACTCTAGCTGCTAAACTTAAGCAGCCAGTGTTGCTTATTTTTGGTCACTTTTTTGGCCATACACAGTGTGTACATGCATCCATGGCCACCCAACACCCAACCCCCTTACGTTTAAGGCGAGCCATAAGAACCAAAAAGCAAATTCTGTGGTCATGAGCCACAAAAGATGTGAGCAAGCTGGGACTTACCCCTGAAGTGGTTTGAACAAGAAGAGACACTTTCATTATGAATTTAAACTGGCAACCGCTGTAAGAGAGATGTTCTGTCTTCTTAAAGGCTGTCAATTTAGGGGTGGTGGTGGGGATGGGGGGTGGGGGGGTTGCAGAAAAGATCAACGCCCACTTTCTGACAGACCTACAAGACTGTTGTTCTAATCGGAAGGTACGGCCGGGTATCGTCTGCATCACACTGAAAACTGTTGTCATGCGTCCTAATATTTTGACCTATAAGAAGCATACAGATACTCTCTCTCTGGCCAACTTTACGATGGGGATCCAATAATGCACGACAATACACATAAACACAGCAGAAACCGTATTCTGAATTTTGAATTTCGAAGTCGGTAGGGTGTGACGGGCGCTGGGAAATGTAGAGAAGAAATTCATTTAGAAATATTAGAAATAGTTCTGTGGGTAGTATATTAAATTCCCCAGTTCACAATAAATTCACTTATGATGGATTTGCTGGAACTGAACCCCCAGGGAACCGAATCGGGGATTACCTCTGTATAAAACAAAAAAAAAATCAGCCCTAAAGTGGACCCTTGAGGAGCCCCTAGTCGTGGAAAAGTAATTTAACAGTACTTTATTAAACACACGAGCTTCAGATAGTGGCTTTGGTCCAAATAAGCTGCATGAGCTTCGGTTCAAATCGGTACCAGCTTCAGCTGGTAGCTTTGGTGCAGACCGAAAAAAGCAAATATCAAACACCAAGCACTTTTGACGTGATGACTTTTGGTTCTTACGTCAAACTGGAGTCCTACTCTTGAGAGGAACAGTGTTTAGTGTTTTTCGTCGTTTAACCCGGAGCTCTTGAAAGCCACAGAAAAGCAAAATTTTTCCCTCTTATCTTGCCCTCAGTACAGTTTGTTGACAGTGCTATCAGCGGCATCTCGGAGGGAATGCGGCCAAATGCACGTGAGCTTGTTTACAAACGTCCAGCTCGACGAGATCCTTCTGACTGGATCGTGGTCACGTGCTTTCCTGCTACAAAACTCACAGATGGTGATAAAATCACGGAAACAATCAACAAACCCACCGAACCGCCTTCCACTGACAGTTTATTCATCTGCGATCTGCAGGAGCGTCACAGAGAACAAACAAATGGAGAGTTTGGTTTTTTTGATCAACTAGTTAGCAGGCGTTAAAACTCGGGTGACTTGGATCTTTGGTGAGGAATCAGGTAAAGCTACTGTTGTAGGCCACCAGGGCAAAGCTTAGCCAGGCCCGTAAAAATGCCTGCTGCAGGTGTGCGCTTATAAACCCACAAAGCGTATGGCTTGTTTTCCAGCCCTATAAATTGCACACACACACACACACACACACACACACACACACACACACACACACTACAAACCTGAAATGTGCAAGGATTGATGCCAGACTGACTTTATCATCGTGATGGGCAAAGCTGTGAGTGAATGCAGGTTTTCACCAGAGAATAATAATAATAATAATAATAATAATAATAATAATAATCTGAATTTGGCTATGGAGTATGTAACGGTGCTGTGTGAAATTACTGATCTTTCTGGGGGGTCGCTTGTTGCTAGGATACGGCAGCTGCGTTCCCTCTACATCGGAATCGTCAGTTCCGTCTTTATTTACCTGCGATGAACAACAAAAAGTTTGAAACTTTCTTTGTTCATAACTTTTGAACCACGAGAGATATTACAAATCGATTTCCGAGACAATTCTGATCTTCGTCCATATCCTATATGACCACCGTCCCATTGCAAAAAGCTCACCCTTGGTCCGATATGACGGCCTTCAACATGGCGTCCACGTTCCGGACATATCCTAAAAGACATCCCTCTCACCCATTGCTTACTGGGGCATTCGGATACCTAATTTCCCCTTTTGTTCCCGGGTCTTTTGAGGCACCCTGGTCTTTTGATGGTCCTCTTTGCTCTGTTCCCCCACAGGACCAGCCAGTCCAGATCAGGTAGTGGATCGTTATCGCACTCTTATTGCTCCTCCTTATAGATGTAAAGTCAGAGAGCAGCTCAGTCTGCAGTCTGCGCCCCTTGTGTCCGTCATCCTCGAATCCCTCGCCAGTGCTCACACGATGCTCCCTGCTGGTGGCGGGACATTTTTGGCTGATGAAGTATTTTCGGTCCAGCAGTGACACTGAGGTGCCTAAAAACCCCAGCAGCACTGCTGTGTCTGATCCACTCGTGCCAGCCCGAACACACTCTAGGGCTGAATTTGTGTTTGCCGTTAGTGTCCCCGACCAGGGGTGCCCCCATGTAACCCTGCGTGTCTGTATGTGTGCAGTGTGTGTAAATATTGCGTAGTTGTTGCTATTCCCCTGCATTTCGGGGTATGGGATTTATACGTGTGTGTGTGTGTGTTTTAATATGAATAGCTGCTGGTATTCCCCCTTCATGGCGTCTGTTCTGGCTCTCAGTTGGTTCTTGATTACCCGAGTGCTGATGGTTGTTATTACTTGGCCTTTCTGATGCCAAGCTTATGGAGGACTGGCGTCACTCTAGTCTCTCAGTCTATACCATCTTCTCTCTTGGTGCTGTTGATGTTTTTGGCTCTGTTATGGGTGCTTTTCCACTCCGGTTTGAAATAGCATTAGTGCCTTAAAGTAACAACGGAACGGCTCTGGACTTCCCCACGCTGATAGTGCCTTATCGCGGCGTCCAGGAGCCTCGCCGGCGCTAATGAAGTGTGATCTGAGCTCAGTCCGCTGTTCCGTATGCTCCTGTGTATCCATATCTCACGGCTTATGCAGGACACCAAGAGGTCCAATCCAAAAAAGTCTCGGTCTCAGAACTGCTTTTTTTTTCCCACAGGAGTTTTATTTCACACAAAAAAAATGTACGCCTAAGACTTTCACTGCCATTAAACTATGGACGGACATGAGCACGTCCAAGTTAGCATCACAAATTGAAACTCTTAAAGAACAACAGGAACTGGAATTCATTCCCCTACAACACACTGGAAAACCATAAGTCATAACGTGTTGGCTGTTTCATAAGTCCAAAAGCATCTTTTACCCACAGCACATAACAGTATGCGAGTGACTCTGTGTGTGAGCGAGTGAGTATGACTCCTAGCCTGGAACGAACAAACGCCTTTATAGGGGCTCCCAAAATAAGCTGACTCCCATTGGCCACCCGACAGTTCTCACCGAATCACGCTGCACCAATTACAGAGGAGCACTTCCTGTTCTGCGAAAGATGTTTCCTGTCGATAGGCGATCGCTGAGGGACAGCACGTTGCGGAGTTGGCGGCGTTTCGCTGACCTTTGCGAGGCCTGTGGAAACAGTGACTCTAATAGCGAGTGTGTTTTACAATAAGGCGAGCACATGGCCTCGGCTCGTGCGCAACAGCCAGTGTTTTGGTCTGAAAATAAACATCAGTCGTGACGGGGCTCGGCTGTATACGTGTGTCTGAAAAAGCAACATTATTAGAGAGCTATGTGCTGTAATAGCGCACTGGGCTGCTTTTATCAAACTGAACATTAACTGTGTGTCAAACATCGCTGTAACACTACAACAGTCAGGATGACTTGGCATTTTCGCTTGCTTTTGGCCCATTCTGTCTTCCATAGTCTGGCTTATGACCCCCAATCTTCTCTTACCTCTGTAGGTGTAAGTGATGAAGCTTTTCTTACAGTACAGGTAGGTTGAGCACAGAAGGCGTCCGGTTCTTAGACTCTTTCTCAAAATGTTTGCACTGCAAGAGTTGGGAAGATTGTAGTTCTCAGAATGCCATGTATGGGAACTTTTCAGCTCCTACATCACGCAAGGTTTCTCAGAGCGTAGGAACCCTGAGGTGATTGCTCCAGGTATAGACATGCAGAAGTGTAGAGGTCCTGAGACCTTATTTAGCCGACGCTACGCTCGGAGGGGCGGCGCCGCTGCCTCCCGGCAAGAAGGTCCCGGGTTCAGTCCCAGGGCGGAGCGGCCTGGGTCCTTTCTGTGTTTTCTGTCCGCACATCCTTCCCGTGTCTGCGTGAGTTTACTCCGGGTACTCCGGTTTCCTCCCACAGACCAAGGACGTGTGCTAGGTTAATTGGTGTCTCTAAAGTAGCCCTTAAATTATGTGACTGTGTGTGTGTGCCCTACGATGGATTGGCGCCTCGTCTAGGGTTTTTCCTGCACCCAGAGTTGCCAGGCGGACTCTGCCGGGCCGGCGACCCCGTGTGCATTAAGCGGAAGCTAATGGATGGATGAATTGATTCAAGCTTGTTTATGATGACGGCATCTTCCAAACAAAACATGGTTTTTCTGCTGTTCGTTTGTTGCAAACCTTTGCTGGCTGCCCAAGCCGACCACCAGTCCCTTCTTTGACTTTTTATGAGGCAGCTCATGTATTTTCGGTCTTCCTCTCCGCTGGCAGCCTTTTCATACTCGACACAAGGCATGTTTTCATCTTCACGCTCCTTTATCCTCTGTTTTTCCCTCTCATCCTTAGAGTCTTTGTACCTGCTTATAAACTGCTCGGGCTCACAAAGTTGCTAATAAAAGTACTACTAACATTATTAATAACTAACAATAAATCGCATTTGAGTAAAAGCTTAAACGTGACGTATGATTGGCTAGACCCACTAAATAACATACTGGTGTTCACACACACACTAAAACAATCCAGCTCTTGTATGAGATGGTAAAACACTTTGCGATTCTTTTATTTTCCAAAATCTGGTGTACACAAATTGAATTGAAATTCCCAAACACAAATTGCGTCTCATCTGGCTTGTGTAGTGTTGAGGTGGAAAAAAAGTCCCATCTGAAAGTTTTGCCCTTTTCCAGAGTGACTTTTTACAGATACAGTCCTAAAATTCAAGGGTTAGGAGCCTTAATCAAGGACCCGGCACCAGGATCTTGGCAGAGGTATTGGGGTTTGAATCCCGGACCGTCACAGGTCCACTTTACAGGTCCCGGTACTTTAACCTCACTCATATGTTTTACATTAGAATGTATAATATATACAGTATGTGTAATATTAGACCGTAAGCCCTCACCCTCCCAGGTTAGTACTCATGTGATGTAACTGGGGACAACTAAGCTGGGGGAAAGAAAAAACAGTCCAAAAACATATGTGGTCGGAGTTATTCTCCAGGAATACCGCTGTGTTGCAGGGCTCAGATGACACATGGACACATACTGCGCTGGCGGTGGTGAGAATAAACCTCAGCGTGTTTGCTCAGAAGCTCGTCACTCTGTTTGTTTCTCCACAAGCTCACAGAACCTTAAGTGACTCAAATCACAGCTCATTATATTTAAAGCTTCACCTCGGTTCTTCTGTTAGCACACTGAGCTTTTTCGAGGCCACACACCCTTGCTGACTTTGCTTCAACGTCGTCGTCGTGTAGTCCTCAGCAAACACGTCCATCAGGTCTCACGCTGGGTTTCGTTTTCCTGAAAGTGGGTAAATCGACAACGCTACCTTAAAGCAAGTCAATCTTACATTTCTCGGCATGGAATTATGGCTTTAGAAATACGCCACCTCTTTCTCGACACTTGACTAACTTTGGCTCATTTGGGGCACCCTGCTCTGGTCATGTGACATTCACGGATGTAGTCCCAACCCCGAGGAGCGTGGAATGTGGTGAAATCGCAATGGGACCGGAAACTACGAGCAAACCAGAAGTGGGATGGCAACCAGAGCGGCTCAGTGGACAGAACATGGGTTCCTCTCTGGTTTGGGCCCAGCTCTGGGTTTATGGCACCCATGACGTCCAGTTCCCTCCCAGTGTAAGTTCAGTTCTTCCCCTCTGTTCAGTTTCCAGTCTCTGTGTGTGTTCCAGTGGAATTCTAGAGTCAGATAAGTGACCCTGATGCAACACCACCTCCCCTCCCTCAGCAACAGCACAATCATGGCGACCCAACGAAGAGTTGCTTGTTGGCACTCGAACCTGGGACAGTGCAGAGATGCCATATGCAGAGGGGGGCCAGGGGAGATTCTAGAACCATCGCTTTAGAGGTGCTGAGCAAACAATAAGTCCGATATCTGTTTTGTTTATAGAATAATAGAAAAACAACTTATTCTGTAGCTTTGGATTATCACATGCCCCACATACTGTATGTGAAGGAAGAACATCTGACATTTTGAGAGGGGAAACACTGACTAGGAGACAAAAAAATGCTCGCGATTAGGTGAAAAAAAAAAAAAAGAAGAAAAATGATGCGATTTCAAACAGGTGATTGTAATCATGATCTGGTTCAAAAGCAGCATCCAGGAAAGGCTGAGCCAGTGATGAGCAGCGATGGACCGAGAGGTCGCCAATTTGTCAACAGACGTGCGAGAAAATCATCGAAATGTTTCAAAACAAATCCATCTCGTGTTTCTCATTAATGTAGCCCCCAAAATCCCCCAAAAGTTGGGACAGTGTGGAAAATGCAGGTGAAAATAAAGACACAGTGTTCCTTACATTTACTTACGTTAGTAATACGTTTTCTGATTTGTCTTCTTTTGCAATGTTGTGTTGAAAAAATGCCACTTCTGGCTTCTTTTTTTGTGCACAGTAAAGTTTTAAGTGGTATTTGTGAAGGTAACTCTGTATTGCAGAGCTTGATAAAGGTTTTAGAACGTAATCCCTTACCCAGGTGCTCATATCAGATACCGATGAATGACGGTTCGTGATGCAGTGCCGTCTGAGGGAGCGCAGATTGATCACCCCTCTTCAGTTTGGACTCGTACCCTTGGCCTTTACGTAACACACAAATTCCTTTAGAGGAACATCATGAAGAAACTTTTTCTGAGTTCGGCTTGCATATATGAGAAACGGGAGATTATTATTATTAAATTTAGAGGATATTTAAATATCCTGGGACTGTGGTAGCCTAGCGGTTAAGGTACTGTGTAAGGTTCAAATCCCACCTCTGCCAAGCTGCTACAGTTGGGTCCTTGAGCAAGACCCTCAACCCACAATTGCTCTGATTGTAAGACTGTATGAGTCGTAAGAATCTGGATAAGGGCGCCTGCTAAATGCTGGAAATGTAATATTTTCTGAAATACGTGATTGGTTAATGAATTGACTCAAGCCATTTACTTAAAGGAGCAGTTCAAACGAGTGACTTGTTCACTATACAGGCATCAGTGACTTCACCGGACGCCCTCACGGCTCAGTCGGGTAGTTAAAGGTTAAGAGTCTTGCTCAAGAACCTAACGGCGGTGGCTCTCTCAGGCTTGGATCGAAACTCAACCGCTTTTGATTAGTCCTGTGTGGTTTCCCTCACACGTTGCTTTTAACCGGGTGCGCGGTCGCTAGCCTCTGACTTTACGTGATGTAAAGGTCTTCCGTTCCTTCAGGACAGCTCTGATTCTGATTCGAACAATAGGCGATTACTCGTGAGCTCTTGGCTCGGCTCGGCTGTATTGTGCGTTTGATGAGGTAATATCCTCAGACCTATGATCTGCTCTTTGTAACTGAGAATAAAAGCCTGCTGCGCCATGACTTTTAGTTTCTCATTCGCCCTACCTGCTGTACGCTCGCGTCCCTTTCTCACAGCCGCCCGAGGGCACGTTTCCAAATCACCATATGACCTGACTCACCGACTCTGCTGTTATTAACGCTAATGCTATGTAACGTTGTGCCACATCTTGCAGCTTTTTAAAGGAGACGGATTACAGTAATGTGGATGTTGTAAGCGCAGGGATTAATGTAGCGTAAACATGCCATGGCTGAACTTAAAAAAAGAGGGCTCTGCAGATAAAACCGTGAGCAGAAAAGGCCTTTTGTGTCCCAAACAAAAGCCTGCGAAGCCTTTAGATTAATGGGCCCTAATAGAGAAGGTCGGAGTGTTTGCACTACACGTGCTGGAAAGCTGAATTAACTCTGTTTATCTCTGCTGAAACTACTCCAAGGTGAGGAAATATTGACTTTAGGCCACTCAGAGAGGCCACATCGCTGAACCGCTGGCTCCCTCTGATATCCACCGCTTACTTTATTAGGAACCCCTTTCAACAAGGTCCTGGAGATGCTCCCTTAGGGTTCTGCTCCATGTTGATTGAGTTTGCTTGACTCATTGTAGCAGGCTTGTCAACTGCGCATTACAGCTTTTAAACTTTGATTCCTTCTACCGATAGCAAACATGATCTAGTGGAAATGGAACCGAGAAACTAGTTTATACTTAAGATACGTCTTCATGCTGGAACTAGCCATTTCAGAGGGGCTCATCTGGTCTGCTTGAGTTCTACAAACCAAAAACTTTGGACATCAACAGGAGAGGAGAGGAGAAGAGATTGAGAGGAGAGGAGAGAAAAGAACGGGAGAGGACATGAGATGAGATGAGATAAGATGAGATGAGATGAGATGAGATGAGGTTGAGATGAGATGAGATGAGGTTGAGATGAGATTGAGATTAAGATGTGGTTGATATAAGATGAGATTAGATTGAGATGAGGTTGAGATGAGATGAGATTGAGATGAGATTGAGATGTGGTTGAGATGAGAGGAGATGAGATTGAGATGTGGTTGAGATGAGATGAGATGAGATTGATATGAGATGAGGTTGAGATGAGATGAGATGAGATTGATATGAGATGAGGTTGAGAGGAGATGAGATGAGATGAGAGGAGATGAGATGAGATGAGATTGAGATTAAATGAGATTGAGATGAGATTGAGATGTGGTTGAGATGAGATGAGATTGAGATGAGATTGAGATGAGCTGAGATGAGATGAGATTGAGATCAGCTGAGATGAGATGAGATGAGATGTGGTTGAGATGAGATGAGATGTGGTTGAGATGAGATGAGATGAAATGTGGTTGAGATGAGAATATAATTTTATATCAAAGCAAGAAGTCTTGTTTTTGTCTCTGATTATGATCTGTAATTGAATTAGCACTCCATGTTAATCCTTCATTTCTTGTTAGCCTTCTGGTCCACAGTCCAGTACCTTAATCTTTAGGTCGGCACGTCGCTCCGCTTAAAGTGATGTTGCAGTAAAGCACTTTGAATTGCCTCGTGTACGAATGGTGCTATACAAATAAACTTTGCCTTACCTTGTCTTGGCTTATTTGAGCCTTTAGCACTTTGTTAGGGAATATCTTCCTGTTATTCACTGTTACTCTTTAGCATTACTCACCCTGGAACACTGACCTTATCGCCTGCCTTATGGAATTGTGTTAGGACCAAAGGAAAATCGCACACACAGGGAGAACATACAAACTCCCAACAAGACAACTACCAGTCTGAGACTCGAACCTGGGACTCTAGAGCAGTGAGGTGACACATTTGCCCCACAGCAAGAAGGTCCTGTAGTGGAGCAGCCTGGGTTCCCTCTGAAGTCTCCATGTCCTTCCTGTGTCTGCATGGGCTTAATCCGGTTATCTCTCCCAGTCCAAATGAGTGTGTGAGTACGTGTGCCCTATGATAGATTGGTCGCTGGCGACCCTGTCCGGGATCTCAAAGGGAACGGATTCGGATACGGCTTACAGCCTTAACAAGTTTCAGTGCACCATTACAGTCCTTCTGGATATATTTCTGATCTAGGAATTGGACCTATCAACAGATGTGTGATGGCTTAGAGGTTACGGTACTGAACCTTGGACCACAAGGTCTAGGGTTTCAAATCCCGCTGCTGCCACTGTTAGGACCCTGAACCCATAATTGCTTGGATTGTGAGGCTGTGCCAGTTTTCAGTTGCTCTGGACAAGGGCGTCTGGTAAATGTAAATAATGGTTCTTTTTTGGCATATTTTTAGGAGAGCAGGGCGCTTCTGCAACCCACACTCACGTCTGGAGCACACATCAGCCTGGACGGATTCGCTAACGCGTTCAGTGACACGTCAAAGACATTCATTTTTTGTTTTGTTTTGTTTTTGTTTTATTAGTTTTAAACAGAATGCACGTCCAGAATGCATGTGTAGCAGTTTGATTTTACGTCCCTCTTTATTGTAATTGTACCTAGAGTATATAAAGGTTCCTCGGTAGCAATGAAATAGTTCCCTGCAGGTCCAACCCAGGTAAGGAAGAACTGGACTGTAAAATTATATGGCAGCATCCGTTAATAAAACGTTCTAATCTTAATCGTCTCTGATAAAACACAGCGTGACGACGTCAGCAGAGCAAACACTGGTTCTAACCTGCTGCCTAGGAAACCGGTTTGTTTTGGTTTTGATCTGGAGCACGATCGATATGGAAAACAAATACGTGCACAGACACACACACACACACACACACACACACACACACACGCACAGCGTGGCATTCCTGCAGATCTTTTGATGGGAAACACTCACAGGCAGAATATATGAGGTGGCTCTGAGTGTTTGCTCAGTGACTCACGCTCTGTGTGGGTACATATTTACAAAAGGCTTGTAATCACAACACGACTGAGACCGGCCAAGCAGGAAACGCAGCAGGAACCTCTGTGTATGGCTCTTGTTTGGGGGCCGGCGTGGTACGACACTGCACACACACACGCAGGGTTTTTCAGGTTTCGGATCAAATAATACATCTGCATATCTGTGAGTAGTGCAAATAACACCGTGTAGTTATACCTGGATTTGTGCACTAATGACATGTAAATGTGGCCTGTTCTTTATGCAAGGCATAATACTAGACAAACATGTTCTCCATAAACCAATAAGGCACAAATAACTGTACTTCACATGACTTTAATAATCTCACGGACCTGATGAACGGCACAACTCGTCCGCTCCCAATAATAACCTGAGATTTAAGATGTGGGGCGTAGGGGTAACGTGACGGGTATTTTACAGTGATGCAGTAGCTCCAGAGCCCTGGGTTCGAGTCCCATCCTGGCCATTGCCTGGATGACGTTTGCATGTTCTCCCTGTGTTGCTACTTAGGTTTATTCCACATTAGGTCTGTTGGTGTCTCTGAGTATCCCAGTGTGAGTAAGTGCTGTGCACGAGCCCTGTTCTCGCCCCTATTCATTTCGATAAATTCCACGGCCGCCGTCCTTCAAGCTGAAAATAGAATAGAGATTAGTTTAAGTGACATATTTAATTACTTATACTTTCTGGAAACCACCCCAGGGCTGTTGCAGCAATCCCCCATGTGACCTCCCCTCTCTCAAACGCAGCCAGACAAGAAAGCACCTTTCGGAGTCCAATCCGTCTCCATTTAAGACCCTCGCACCATCCGAGTGCCACCTTGAGACCTGTTAATGTGTTTTCAAGCAAAAATGTTCAAGGAGAATTCCCGTTAACAGGGGGAACGCCGTGGACAAAATCCAGTCGGCACTAGACAACTGGTAACAACTGTAGGCCAGGTCAGAGCACCTAAAACACCTCGCACCCAACGACCCTGTTCAGGATCAAGCCGAAGAGAAAGTGAGCTGACCCAGTGTTACATCCAAGCCGGGGCGGCACCAGGCCCACCTTGCTGGAGGCTGCACCCCTGTGAAATGTGGCTGTGCCGAACTAACATCGCAAGTATAGAAAATACTTTTTTCCTCGAATTGCTGAGCAAGGCTATAGGACACGCCACACCAATTCACTAGAGACACTACATTTCCCATAATGCACCAGAAAGTTCCCGAAAGGATCAAGCAAGGCTCTGAACCCACAATGGCTTGGATTGTAAGACTGTATTACTTGTAAGTCGCTCTGGATAAGGGCGTCTGCTAAACATAGACATAAATGTGAAGGTAAGACTCTGATAGACAAGAACTTGTAAGAACTTATTTCTGCAGGACAGGTTCTAGATTTGACTCGAAGTTTTTTTTGAGAGGTTTCATCTCTGGCTGCTCGACTGGCGGCTTTCTGTAAATAATGTTTTAATACGTTGTTTTGTTCAATCGAGCTTGAGGTATAGCTATAAAGAAAAGGTTGATACCAGATGTAGTTCGGTCACAAAAGCAAATTCCAAAACCTCAGCTCGACTGCCCTGTTTGAAATACTGGGCCTCATATCCACCCACCCAACGCCTGTCCTGCCCTCTGATGTCTTCAGAAGCCTATTTAGATGGAAGTATAAACCAGACGTTAATGACTCAAGCTTATCCTGCTTTAAAGCTCCATCTACCACGCAGCTCTAATGTTGTCTGATGGCTCCTGTTCCGTCTGCCTCATCAACTGTAAATACAGTTTCTCTCTCAAATTACAGTTTTAGGCTCGCGCCAAGCCGACGGTTTTGTGCAGCGGGGAGCCTACAAGCAGTGGTTATGGTGCACCAGGAGTGCAGTTCAATGTGCCATACAGTCATCTCCAGAATGATTGGGCCCTTGGTAAAGATCCGTAAAAGAAGTGTGGGGGGTTGAATTTGCAAAAATACGTGTACTTGCTAAAAACACGAGCGAAACGTTACCTTTCGTTAAAGAAATAATGAAAAGTGCAAGCTGCGCCGCCATTTTTGGCACCTCTACGTTTACTATTTTGTGCAGCCTCTCCTAACAGCACTGAGTCGACTCTTACAAAGAGTCTGAGACTCTCCTCCATGCAGAATCTCTCCACATCCTGCTGGACTCCGATTTGTTCATCCCCCTGGTGTACAATAGGGTTCAGGTCAGAACTCTAGGATGGCCGCGCTATGCTCACTGAATCATTTTACCGTCGATGTTTTCCAACCACGACTTGGAAGAAGGAGCCAGATTTCATTCAAAATCCTGATATCATGTGGCCTAGTAAGTCTTTCCTTGTGTCTTTTGGTAGAAAAACATTCTGAGCCGTGCAAGGAAACTGATGTTGTGGTGGTGTGTTGTACCGTGCTGGTACGAGTGGCTAAGACAACAGTACCTTGTCTCAGTGTTGGATGGAAAATAACCACCTACCAAAACTGTCCAGCCGCCGGCATCCTGTTTGCGCTGATGAAGGATTAGAGGAAGACTCTCGGTGTTACTGTGGTGCTGTGGGGATCCTGACCATCAGAGAGCAGAGTAAAGGGAGCTAACAATGTGCGTAGACAAACAGATGGACTACATTCTGCAATTGCAGAGCTACAAAATTTGGTAAGCGGACCTGCTAAAGTTGACACTGTGAGGTATGAGAGTAGACCAGTGACCGGTTGGTGTGCATGGGGGTTGCTTTTGGTTAAGGAAGGGTAAACGGGAAATTAATCCAAAAAAAACGAAGCAAATACTGGGTGAGCGAGCGCCCAAAACAATACATAAAACGATACATAATGCTCCCAGTAAGTGAGTTGGGACAAGCACAGAGAAAGGAGGTACTGAACACACCCATGAACTTATTTGATGTAACAGGGCTCCTTTACAATCCACACCTCCAAGCTCACCTCACTGGTTTGAACACCTGACTTTTGGCGACGCTGTCTTCCGCTGAGGAACCTTAACCGTCTAACCTTCTCACAACCTGGCAACCCTAATAAAACAGAAAGAAAGAAAGAAAACCAGTCCTACTGGAAACCAGTGGAAGCTTGGCATTCTTTGCTCTACTTCTTCTGGTCACTGGCCTAATTTTGGGTACGGCTTTGAGCAACAGCTGGAGTAAATCCTTCCCAGCTTGCACCATTGACAGCGAGGCTTATCTAAACCTCTTGGCATGCAGTTCTGTTCACGAGGACCCATTTCCACGAACTGCCACGCTTATAAGACGTTGATCTTCTTTCCTGACCGTTTGTTGGTCTTTATTCAAGTTTTCTTTTTTTTTTTAATTTACGAGACGCAATATTTAATGATAAATTCCTTGCACTCTGAGAAGCTGATGATGCATCATCATCATCATCATCATCATCATCCATTCATACCAGACCTGCGTTCCTGAAGCCACGTGATTGTGCAACGGCATTTCTGAGATGGCAGATGAACAAAGCGTGACTACGGATCACAACAGAGTCAATTTTAATTGAAATGCACGAGAAACCACAAACCCACTGTCTGATCTTTGCTCAACCTCTCGATTTCGACAGGACGGGGCGCTTAACGAATGATTTGACCTGATTCCTGGTGCATCAACAAGTTACAGTGTCACCTGGAAAATCCCTGGCTTACTTGGGAAATTCAAAAGTTATGCTATTGTAACATGGGCTGCTACTCTAAAGTGAAAACCACACCACCTTTTTTAAAATACAGATCGTTTTGGTTTTTACCAGGGCCAGTTGATTAGGGTTTGAATTCGTACGCCGCCGTTTGCTCTGCAAATATCTTTGCTTGAGCCTCGACGCTTTCTGAAGACCGAGGGTGGAGAACGTGGGCTGAGATCGAGTGGAAAACACTCACCAGGGTTTTAAGTGCAGTGAAATAAAGCAGACAGTCTGAGCTCGTTGCTCAGGGCCGCAAAATATCTCAGCCTGACATGCAGAGACGGAGAGTCTCACCTCGCTCTGCTCAAGTGCCAAACTCCGGACCACCAACATTTAACTAGACACCCGTCCTAACGTTGAAATACCACTACGCCGCCTTTCCTTTAATCTTCTTAGCATGCTTAACCACACTGCAGTCGTAAAACACACAGATGCATACACACACACGCGCTTTTGCGCAAGTGTGAGCCTGGATAATCTTACAACTGTTTGCAGGTTAACCAAGCCAGAAACACTGCGGATCGAATCTGTATCGTCTCTGGATTAGAGCGTGCTTGTATTTTTATTCAATAACTTCTGGACAATAACTTTTCTGAACTGACCACTAGATCACAAACTCAGTTGAGAACAACATCTCGGTTCCTTCAGGTCCAGGTCTTAAGCCTGGTAATACTTAGCGCCAGGGTCAGATGGGCAACTTGTTGTAGTTCGGTTCTAGCTGGTCAGGTTTTAGTGGGGTTTTGACCGTTTAAAGACTGATTCTAGTTTTTGAGACCGCTTTGGTTTTATGGTGTTTTGTTGGGATTGCCTTTTGAAGGCTGGTTCTAGTTGGTCAGGCCCTTCAGGTTTAAGAGTTTAGTGGGGTTAGGACCTTTTAAAGGCTGCTTCTGTTTGGTCAGACTTTTTCTAGGTTGACGATTGTAGTCAGGTTTGGACCGTTTAAAGCTGGTCAGACCCCACTGGTTTGATGGTGTTTCGTGAGGTGTGGACCATGTAAATAAAGGTTTTAAGGGATTAGTGGGGTCTGGACTCTTTAAAGGCTGCTTATAGTTTTTCACATCCTTCCGGTTTCCGGGCTTTTTCAGCTGGGTTTGGACCTTTAAAAGCCGTTTTTGTCAGCCAGACCATTCTGGTTTCAAGGTTTATACCTCTGGGTGTTTCTAGACTGGTAGAAATGCTTTAGATTGGTAAGTTTGACCATCTTGTTTGGTCAGAGTCGGTATGGTTTGAGGATTTAAGTGGATTTTTTTGGGCGCTTAGAGAGTAATTCTAGCTGGGTTAGGCCGCTCTGGATTGATGGTTGTTGGAGCATAAGCTCTCTCTTCAGCTTTTGCAATACTTCCTTGATGGTCCATCCCAATATAAGTGTAGACTTACCCTGCAAACTTTTTCCAGAGCCAGAACAGCCCAAACCATTGCTCTAAATCATGCACAACGCTGGCAATATGAGCCGAAACATTCGAATAGCTGGACACCTATCTTTCCACAATCCTCAAAATGACTGTTATAATCAGAAACCATTAGAGTTACGTAACATGAAACTGGTTCGACTATGTTTTAAGGCTGGCTTGACTTTTACAGACGTATGTTTCTGTTTATGCAGATCAGGAGGACGAAGAAGACTGAGCCAAGCCGTATATTTAAGTAGACCAGGTAATCAGTCGAGAAGCACACATAAGCCTGTCTGTGCCTCGAGTCAAACGGGCTAAGACGTATTTCCCTAAAGGCTTACTTTTCTAATGGACGCATTCTCCAACAAGACATCAATTTTCAGGGGCTACCACAGAGGCCAAACAGGTTGTCTAGATGCAGAGCAGTGCAGACTGTTGTAGGTTGAATCCCTCGTCGGGACATTCTGAACGACTGGCTGTTTGGTCCCACGACGACGAAAAATGAAAACACTACAAGGCTGTGCCTGCTAAAATGTGTCATTATGAGCATTTAGCTTGCCCTCTGTTAGTAAACTGAGGACTGCCATCGGTGCAGCCAAGGCGCTCTTTCTGCCCCGGGCTTTCATTTGCGTTTCTCCGCTCATCAAGAGCAGCATTTGTCATTCTTCAGTCATGCTCAAGTCTTTAAGCTTTGTCCCAAAGAACACAGAGTGCCTAATTACTGTAATGTCTATCACCACGACGGGTTTCTTCATTCAGATGCAGGCACAGAGCAAACATTTCCAGCAGGATGATCTTCTACAGTAAAGACGCCATAAGTTTGAAGAGTCTCGGCCAGTGTTGACTCAACTTTGGTGGGCTTTAAAAATTCTCTCTCTCTCTCTCCCTCTCTCTCTCTCTCTCTCTCTCTCTCTCTCCTATATATTATTCCCTCGATCTGTCTTGCTCGCTATATTGTCGTCTTTGTCAGGTATGGACTTGTAAAGTAGATGTAATTATGTGCTTGGTTCAGTTTCAAGTTCCAGACCTAATGCGCCGCGTTACACAGGCGGAACTGGAGATCACACGCTATTAGTGTTTTCCCTTCTGCTGTGTCTAAATAGTGATAAAAGGAGAGGAAAGGAGGCCCAAACCACAAGGACAGCTGGGAGGGGGGAAATAACAGGCATCCAACTGAACTGAAGTGTTTGAACCCACGGACAATAGAGTATGATTGGATGGTTTGGGACATAAATGGAGCAAGGCCCGCTCTTAGCACAGAGACGTTTTTTTTTGGACCGTACGGTTCATTAATATGGAAAGATGGCTTTTACAGAAGTGTAACGTACAAAAGGGGATTAAACCTGGCAAATATTTGAGCTGCTACAAAAGCAGTCCGGACCCTCACCTGGCAAACAGAATCAGTTAGCTGAATTATGAAATGATGAATAATTATGGGCGGCACGGGGGGTCGGCGGGGTGGCACCGCTGCCTCGCAGCAAGAAGGTCCCGGGTTCAATCCCAGGGTGGTGTGCCCTGGGTCCCTTCTGTGTGGCGTCCTGCATGTCCTCCCCGTTTATTCCGGGTACTCCGGTTTCCTCTCACAGTCCAAAGGCATGTGTGTGAGGTTAATTGGTGTCTCTAAAAGTGGCCCTTGGTGTGCGACTGTGTGTGTGTGTGTGTGTGTGTGGATTACTCCGTATAGGGTTGTGCCTGCCCTTGCACCCACAGTTGCCGGGTGGGCACTGGCTGGCCCACGACCCCGTTTGGATTAAGTGGGCCAAAGCTAAAATATCTAAAAACGAATATCTAAAAATAGCTCAAATATCAGTTAAAAATCAGATTTTTTGGTCTTCAGAAGATCCAGCTTTCTCTTAAACATGAACATTTTTGACTTGCGGTCACATATGGATATGTTAAGAGTGAAAACCTGGTATCACGTGACTAAAATATGTCTTTTAAAGTAAACTATTATGGATTTATTTATATCAGAAGAACTGTTACAGAACAGGGACAGCTAACGAATCCCACTTTGTAGTGTTTTTAGTCATGTTTTCAATGATGTACATTAAATGTGCAGTTAAATCGCAGCGCAGGAAACTCTGCTTAATGATAAAAATGTTTTATCCCATTCATTACATAATGTATATACATGTAAATGTAAAATCCTGGGGGTGGAAATGGCACCCTGTTCAGTGGACCGGCTCAGAGGGGCTTTGGAGCATTTCCAAGTTCTTGCTGAGCTTCCGAAGCTTTTTTTTCTGGTTGATCCTATCAGGTCTGGTTTGATGGTTTTAATGGCTGTCTGTAGCTGGTCAGATTGCCTACTAAGATTCTGGTGTGGTTTTGGGTACATGTGGCTTTGGGGCACGTACACAATGAGCTGACCTTGTTAGACCGATTGTACCTGATGAGGTTCGCTAGTCTGCCGTCTTACTATGAGCTGTTTTTCTTTGAGGGCTTTAGACATAGCTTTGGTTGGTTATGGATGGTGAATTCTTTCTTTTGAGCTTGATCAGCTTTGTGGGACGTGTCTGAATTGAACCAGACAGGGTGGCCTGGTATGAGGCTTTTCAGTTTTGGGAATTGGCTGGCTGACGTTTAGACTTTTAGGGTTGTTAGGTTGACCGGTTTGGTTGGTCATGCTGGTTCTAAGTGGTCAGTCCACTCTGCTCTGATGTTATTTGGGGATTCACAGCCCGGCTGAAGCCGGTCAGGCTTTCAGATTGATATTTAGTTATAGATGTTCTTGCTCCATCTGGTCACTTGGTTCGTGCATGGTCACACTGATCCAAATCTTTGTGTTTGTAAACTTTAGCATATCTTAGCCTTTTCTCCTTCCAGAAAGTGGTGTACTGGGATCTACCCTTCCAAAGAAGGGTCCTTAATCGAGGCTCATAACGCATTTCTGGGATATTGAAACGTAATTTTGGTTTCTCTCAGGATGTTAAAAATGCAGGCTTCCATCGGTTATGATCTGCCTTCAGTTCTAATTTATGGGATGTATAATTAGGGTTTTGTGCTGGCTTTTTTGGGACTTGGAACTTTTTAGGATCCTAGGACAGATCTGATTCGTTATGTTTGAATGGAATGCGACCCTGGAAAGCATTTAAAGCTGTTTTAAGTCAAACTTACACTGACAACAAAGAACATGCACTGTATAAAGACACATTATTATTACGTCAGTCAGAGAACTGCGAATGAAAACAGTGTTGCAAGCTTCTGACTTGAGGGGACACGGAAAATAACCACCTGCTTGTGCCTTTTAGTGCTAGAACAGGAGAGGCCATATAACAGGCGCTTGTAATTACGCTTCTTAGTTGATGTGGTTACGTATAAATGGAAGAAACGGGGAAACATGCGGGAATGGAGCACATATGGAATATTTAATCATATGCCTGCTAAATCCGAATGTCTTTCCCCCTTTGAAACTGTAAGCTTAAAAACGACAGACGATTCATGCCAGCGAATGCGTGAGAAAACTTCTCGTGAGTTCTCTCCAGCGTGGTGCCAATGATACAGCTGGATTCATCCACGGCCTGTCCAAAAGTATCCTTCTACAGCCTCTTTGCAGGCCGGCCAGATTTCCTTCAGCTTGTGTAATGCAATATGGTTGTGATTACTCCGAATACCCAGAACCTGGGGGCTGTAATCTACCTTGGAGCGTCTCCTGATGTCCACCTGCACTCACAAGACCCTGTTTTGCTGATGGCGTAAGAGAAATTGCCCAAGCTTCTCCCATTTCTTCCCGTGTAGATTTTGGCCCTGGCGGTGCTGGAGGTCAGGGGATGAAACCTACAGAGAACAGGGAGCGAGAGGCAGAGATAAAGAGCGAGAGAGAGAGAGAGAGAGAGAGAGAGAGAGAGAGAGAGAGTGAGAGAGAGAGAGAGAGAGAGAGCGAGGCTATCGTTGCATGTAGAGGTCAGGATAATAAACACAGCCGTGTGGGAGAAAGCAAGCATCGCGTTCCTGCCGCTGTAAACTCCACCACTTTCCCACAGGCTCCCACTGCAGACCTGCCGAGGAGAAAATATTTGACTTGGAGTCTCTCCTGGCAGCGAGCGCAGGCCGAGCCAAACCACACGGATGTTGTGATCAGTGGAGGAGAGGCCGAAAAACTCCAAGCTCCAACCCGACATACCAAGGCAGCGTCAGAGAGCAGACAGCTGAAACGTTATCCATCTCTCATGAAACATAACTCAGGCATTTTCCTCCGAATAAGTATTTCCTCTGTGGATGGGAGAAAGGTCACTTAACCAGAAGAAAGCTGTTACATGAAAAACTGGTAGTCGAATCACTTGGGAAGCCCCCCCCCCCCCCCAACCCGCACCATGCTGGTGTTGGTTGCTAACTGATGCATAACAGGAAATGTAATATAACAGAAGTCAGAGATTAGCTACTGTATGTGGGAAGAGCAGAGCAGCTTTAGGGTGGAAGAAGAAGGGTCATGTAGTTCAAAACTCATCCTGTTCCCAAACATCTTTGGTGTGGGTGAAAACCTTACAGGTTCTCTTTTCGCCTCGCTCATGCCCTCGTCCCCAGAAGGTAACCGAAGGTACGAGGTACGGGGGCGTCTAGACCGTCAGCCTTTTTAAAGTGGTATCCATGCGTGGTATTTTTTTGTACTTTGTATTGTAGAGTTTGATAACGGTAATAAGATAATAAGTAATCCCACGTGCTTCTATCAGCCATCGGTTCTCGCAGTGCCGTCCGAGGGAGCGGAGATCACCCCTCGTAGCCTTACCCTTTATGCACTGAAATTCCTCCAGATTCAGATCGTTTAATGACATTATGCACTCACTGTAGAGGAAGAAATATGCAAATTCCTTTCAGCTTTCCTTTAAGGAACATAAAGTCATTTTCTCACGCATTTGTTGATGACCTGGAGATCTGCATCTGCTCGTCTTCGCTCTTCATGGACCCAGCCTTTTATGGATGCCGCTTTTGTATCAAACCATGATCGCAATGACTTGTTTGAAGTAATAAATCGTCCTAACCTACCCTGAAATTGCCCCATCCCATTTTTGCAACGTGTTACAGGTCTGAAATGGTTCATACTGTCTGCAAAGATATAAAAGTCGAAGCAAATGTTAGACGCGCGTTTTTAAAAGCATTCTCCACACTGTGGAACAGTGGCATCTTGGCAGAGGTGGGATTTAAATCCTGGACCCTCTGATCCACGCACCAGCACATCAAAGGGCATGCAAGACAGGAACCGAAGGGCGGTGTTTCACAGTGGGAAAAAAATGTGCTTTGCCAACCGCCGTTGTGTACATAAAGCACTCGTTGAAAATCGATACATCCGTCAGATTTGCCGTATCGCACTGCTCCCGATGTAAACATTGTAAATGTATGGCTAACTACAGATTTAATATTAGCTTTGTTACATCAGGCATGTACAGTTTCACGACACACACCTCCAGACCTTAGAAGAAACCAAATGAACTCTTGATTCCAGCCTGCATGTTTAGCCTGATTAGCTTGTGCTTCAATGCTTCGCTCGATGCCAGGCCTTGAATGTTTTAGTAGATTAGCTTGATACCGCCGCTTAAACGTGCGCCTTAATACCAATGCTTAAAACTTAAGCTCGAAACCAGGGCTGGAATATTTAGCTTGATGCCAGTGCTTTAAACCTTCGATGTGATAGATGTGATCATGTTTTAGCAGATTTGCATGATATCAGTGCTGGATTAGCCTGATACCTCTTTGGAACGACAGGAACCTTTAGCTTTGTAGTAAAGCCTGAATATTTCAAACGATACTGATGCTTAAACGTTAAGCTTAATGTGTGAATGTTTAGCTTAGGCCATCGTAAGGCTTAGCTCAATACCAGCAGAGTTACGTTAAGCTTATTTAAATATTTAGCTCATTTATCCTGTTATCGGTGCGCGACGGTTTAGCTCAAGACTAGTAATCGGGCAGCTCCTGCCGCTCGGACGTAAGAGCCAGCAGCTGGAAACAGCAGTTCCTGAGAACCCGAGTCTGAACCCCAACCTTGGCTTGCAACTTAAAATGCCCGGTGGTGCGGCTACAGGGTCCGGCTACTGGGGCTAGGCCTAAAGAAACCTGGGACAGGTGCTTAGATAATTCATATAGAATTATAATGATTTTATAGATTTCGTTTTTTTTATAAATATATTTTATAATTATTTATTTATTATAATTATAGGTAATTCATATATCCATCCATTATCTAATGGACACGGGGTCACGGGTTAGGCGGTGCCCACCCGGCAACTCTGGGCACAAGGGCAGGAACAACCCTAGACGGGGCGCCAATCCATCATAAGGTGCATACACACTGTCAGAAACTAAGGGCCACTTTAAAAACACCTATTAACCTAACACACATGCCTTTGGGCTGTGGGAGGAAAACGGAGTACCCGGAGTAAACCCACGCAGACACGGCGAGGACATTGAGACTCCACACAGAAAGGACCCAGGCCGCCCCGCCCTGGGACCTTGTGCCTGCCGTGCTGCCTATAATTAACCACATTTTGGTAAAAAAAAAAAAAAAAAACAATTAAAAAATCAGAATGTGAGGAATATAATTTCAAACACTGAACCTAGAAGACTGAGAAAAGCATTTGTTAGCTGTCTCCGGTCTCTAACATGACACTTTAAAATGAAATACAGTCGTAATAAAAAAAAACAAAAAACATCAGAACTATGGAATACACCACAAGTCACATGATCAATAAGAGGCTGGATCATCTGGATCCTCTGAAGACCATGTGAAGGCCAAAGTAAGTTCTTACTATTTTTTTCCTCTATACAGTGTCCCATTCACTCGTGGGGGAAACTCCGATTTTTCGCTGACTTTCCGAGATGGGGGTGTGTCAGTATGTCAGTAGCACCACGTCATGCTACTGCTGCTACTGCTGCACATCCATACGAATAAATAACTGAAGTAGACAGTTTGCACCGCTTGCACTTCTGTTATCAGCAACAAGACAAGAACACCTGCAGATTAAAGACTTTTCAAAAATGACTAAGCAGTAATTCTGGTTTCTTCTGGTTCTTAAACCTTTAGCCGAGCGCCTGAATTCTTAACATATTTACTTGGTTTAGCTGTGATAACTGTGATTAGAATTAGTTTTAGCATTGCTCGGTGTAGCTTTGATGACAGTGCATGAAGTCAAGTGTATTAAAACTGCATCGTTGACCAAGACGACTTCAAAGACGGCGCAGACGTAATGAATGGAGCCCTCTTCAACCTCTTCAACCTTTCATTAGTCCCAAAGTGGTTAGAGTAGGTCAAACATACCCCTTCAGAAAGCTCCCCTCCCCCTGGCCCTGCCCCATCTGATAACATCTCTCCGCGGTACCAGAGGCAGAACACCTCCAAGCCACGGTTCTCCATCATGGTCTCCGTGAGCCGCATCCTCAAAGCAGGCCTGCAGACGCTCTGGAGACAGCTCCCTAAAGACGCCTCCATCCAGCGCAGGCCTTCTTTTATTAAGCTAATTAAACCATCGAGCGTAACAAGGCTGGAAAAGTGCACCCAGCTGCTTATAAAAGAAGAGCTGCGGATTAGAAGGATGCCGTTTGCTACTGCGCACTCTCAAAGCTATAATCACAACGTAATCTGCTGAAGAACAGGGAGCGACATGAAAAAATAAAAAATAAAAAAAATGTAAAAAAAAAAGGGATTGATGCCCTTTAACTATAGACGTGGAGTAATTCCATTCGGTATAATTAAAACACAATTCCGTGAGCCGAGAAAGACTTCTGACAATAATGACAGTACGCCGTATTATGTCTGCGTGAGGATGATTGTAGTTCAAGAAGCTAAAACTGCTACGAAAAGTTCACATCTTTATAAATCTTAAAAACAACCTACATGTTATTTTTCTTCACAAACAAAATCATATTTAAGAATTACAGCCACAAGACGTGGTGGTTTTTATTTGTTTGAATTTTATTTCCTATCTTTAGCCTGTTTTTTTTTTTTTTCTTCTTTTAATGCTCTAGTTTTACGTTTTGTGTTTGTTGCTCAGACGTACGTTTAAAACTTACTGTGTGTCAAAAGTGAAAGTTAAAGTTGAGTAACATTGTGTAACTGGAAGGCGTAAAACGCTTTTAAGGTGAATGGTCAACAAAAGAAAAAAAAAAAAAAAGAAAGAAAAAACACAAAATAGATTCATTTGGATCCATATGTTCAAATAAAAACGTGAAGTTTTTTAATGCCGTAAAATAGCAATTAAGAGCTCCTTCATTTTTTTGTTTGCTTTTTTTTTTTACAGATGTACCTTGATTTTTAATTTGTTTTGATTAAGCAGAATTAGACGTTTTGCTCTAACAGATCTGATATGGAAGTAAACATGAATCTAGTTATAACTCAGACAGAAAATAAGAACAATTTTACTAAACCAAATGAAAACAATATGCCAAAACGATCCTACAAATGATTTGGATTATGTTTCCACATCAGCTACATGGTCTCAGGATTCGGTTATTGTAGGAATTATTTTTTTAAGAACGTCTAAACCCCGGCTTGTTTTTATTTTCTCTGTTCTGTGTTGTGATTGTGTGTGTGTGTGTGTTTTGTCCCTGAGGGAGTCGCAGCTCTCACGCCTCCTCAGCATACAGCTCCTCTGATTCAGTCTCCTACAGACTTACCACAACTATGATTTAGGCTTTTCTTGAACCCACTCTCTGTCTCGTAACTACAGAAACCAGACCAGCAGCATGGTCTGACATACAAGAATGACCAATTAGACATTTTCCATTGCACAAGGTGCCGGTGCTGGTGCCTGATCTGGAACCGCTCCAAGCTTTCCCGCTAAAGACGAGTCAGCTTTGTTTCTAAAATATTATTGTCCGCAGAGTCGGGGGTTGAGGGGTGAAGAGTGGGACAAAACAAAGCGTGAAGAAGAAGAAGAAAGTAAGTCATATGAAGTAATATCGATAATAATTCAATATCGTGGAAGGGTTTTCTTCAGCTCTGATGTTGGATGTCTTTTCCCCCCCAAATGTGTTTTCCTGAATGAGCACTGACTCCAGCACTGGCACTGTTTGTGGGAATAATAGCTTGTTAAAATTCGGAACATGGATGTATTGTGGGAAATTTACAACGCTTTCGCGTGTTCTCTGAGCCGAGGCTCAAAGGCCTGAATATTAGGTATTAGAGAGGAATTTACTTTTGGCTTTAAAAACACTCAGCGCTTGCATTTTCTGCTTCAAGTGCCTACAATTGTATTTTGGTGGAACAGGCTTCAGATTCAACGAATGAAGCCAGAATGAAGCTTTATTTACTGCTTTATAACACTTTATAACAGTAAGTGCCAATTTACAGTGTAGGGCAGCGTTCAGTCCTAAACTCCTGATGAAATGCTAAATAAACAAACAGACAAACAGAAAAGAGACTAAGTGCCCCCCCTAAACACTCCAGGAACTGTCCCACCTTATAAACAAGAGACTTAGTCCTACATTATAAACAAGCTCTTACCAGTTTATTCTCTATAGCATAAAACCCAGTTTTATAAGTTCCACTTTAGAGACGAAATCTCAATAAATAAGCAGGAAAATAAGTTCCACTTTACACTTTAGAGACTAAATCCTGATAAATAAGCAGGAAAATAAGTTCCACTTTACACTTTAGAGACTAAATCCTAATATATAAGCAGGAAAATAAGTTCCACTTTACACTTTAGAGACTAAATCCTAATATATAAGCAGGAAAATAAGTTCCACTT
>JAUZST010087489.1:44245-75757 GCA_034779995.1 Parotocinclus haroldoi
TACACTTTAGAGACTAAATCCTAATATATAAGCAGGAGTTCCACTTTATAAACAGTAGACTAAGTCCCAATTGAGACTTCTGTTCACTCCAGTGGTTAAATCCCAAACTTCACTCTTTTCATTGTTTCACCCCTTACGATCAGGTTGGGGTGCCTCTGGTGAAACTAAACCTTTTGATCTTTTAATAAAAATGAATTTAACCTCTACAAACGTGACATATTTCCAAACCATTAGCATTGTCAAAGATTAAGCTGACCAAATGCCCTAGTGGATCATTTGGATCTTTTACCACGTGACAGTATGACCATCAGTATGTTTTCAGTACGCTTTAATATTTAGCCTCGTGTAGTGTAATCCTACAGACTGTCCGTTAGTAATAATAGCGATCACCTAACACATCTGCTCCGAATGTTAAAAGATCGAGAGACATGGACGAAGAGTTATGAGAGTGAGACAGAGAGGGACACACAGGTGCGTCACAGCTGTTTGAATGGAATTCCTCCGTCCACACACAATAGATCTAATTCAATAGGTTTGCTTCTTTTTGGATTTGATCTACTGTGCTTTAAAAAAAATACCCGCTAATGTCACCCTATAGGAATGCCATTGTTCTGCAGTCTGTGTGTAGACGTTTAGCGACTGTACATAGCATAGAGATGCATGAGCCATTGTGTTCTGTAGAGATATCCTTCTAAGATGATGTCATTAGTTACTCTAAACATTCTTACTCTGAAGGCAGCACTTATTTTTCACGGACTGGTCCCTGATCTCAGATCACACAACACACCATGATTCATTTTAGCAAGGACACGTCACAGTGTGCTAATAAAAATGTACATTTGCGCCATGCTGCCCCATGCTGGGGCCGCCACGGGGGCTCGGTGGGTAGCCCCACCCCTGCCTCGCAACAAGAAAGGTCCCGGGTTCAATTCCAGCGGCCTGGCTCCTTTCTGTGTCCGCGTGGGTTAACTCGGTTTCCTCCCACAGACCAAAGACATGCGTGTCAGGTTATTCGGTGTCTCTAAAGTGACCCTTAGTATGTGGCTGTGAGTGTGTGTGCCCCACGATGTATTGGCACCCTGTCTAGGGTTGGTCCTGCCCTTGCACCCAGAGTTGCCTGCTGGGCACCGGCTGGCCCGTGACCCTGTGTGGATTAAGCGGAAGATAATAGAAGGATGGATGGATGGATGGATGCATTTAGCTGGGCTAGAAACAAGACCGAAACCTGTTCAGACCAGCTGTGAGACGTGCAAAGGTGTCCCTCTAGTGAGACGGACAGACAGACAGTGGGTTAAATAGGGACAGATGTCAAGCAGGTACCACCACTAGTTTACTGTACCTCCAGGGTTGCCCACCTGCTACAGTCTGGTCTTATGGAGGAGGGTGGATTCAAACGTGAAATCCCACTTTTCGTTCCGGTTCTAATGGCAGGTTCTACGGTTCCCCCAGCGCTCCAGCTAATCGAATAAACATCAAACTCTCAGTCCCAAAGTCTCTAGTGACTACGACTCGCTCTACACTTCAAAAACTATTTACCAGAAACTCAGAAGGGCCCACCAGAGACCAATGGACTGGACATGTTTCTGACGTCCCACCTTTTACCCGAACCCTAATTCAGACAAATAACACATTTACACCTAGCTAATTCTGCTTTACAGACCCAACTGGCTCCAGACACTAGGATTATGCACTTAATTGAGTCCCACTTTTCAAACCAGATACTGCACTCTATATATCTGAGATCCCACTATTTGCTCCAGAGTCTTTTTTTCCAGAGACCAAATTCCCTTATTTGCTCCAAAAACGTCCTGCTTTATCTCTGTAGAGCTCAAGACTCGCTTTACACACAAACCCAGAGACTTGCCTTGCTCTGGGGACCTACGTTTTCCCACCAAAGACCGAGGAAAACTTCTCACTCGATTGATTGCTCCCACAGTCCAGTTCAGAGACCATGTCTGCTTTTTCACACCTTTCTCCCCAAATACTTACTTCCCTTGTATGAATTCTATCATGTCTCATTGTCTCGAATCCTACGCTCTGCTCCAGAGAAGTCTTAAGCATAACTCTTTCTCTCATAGACTATGCCCTACTGTCCTGAGGTCCCGCTTATCAAAGGCACACTTTTCACTCAGACACTACACCTTTCTGCTACAGAGAAAGAGACCCTTTTTCACTCCTGGCTCAGATATGACTCTTAGCTTCAGAAACGATTCCCCCCTTTTCCCTTTATGGTCACTTTTCATTTGAGACTAAGCCCCAATATTAAATTCAGAAACACTCATTTTGACTCCAAGTCCCACACGTTACAGTGACCAGGTTCCCAGACTTTAGCATTAAACCATAGGTTGCCGAGAGCTGTGACTGTTAAAGCAGCAGCGCGTAGGTTTTTATTTTTTTTTAAATGCCTTTCATGATTTTGGGTACGAGTCGGACCACACATTCAACAGTGGAAGGGGAAAATTCTGGCTATGTTCATGTAGATGTTGGAAAGGCACCAGCTATTCATACGTTATACTGCACACAAGACTAACATTAACCCAAAAATCAATCACAAGTTTAAGTTCCCCCAGGCTTTGGTCTAAGATACGGTTTGGGGTCCTTTGGAATATTTTTAGCATATAGTTTTAGCTTTAACCGTCCATTAAACCAAAAGCGTGCATGTCCCTTTTGATATTTTTAGCTTTAGTTTGATTTTACGCACACTGTTTTTAAGAAGGAACCCTGACCAGAGTTCCGGTCTATCCGAGTTCTGGGTAGCAGTCGCCGGGCACGGTCGCCCGGTCCAAACTTCCATCCTTCAGACGCTGCCAACTGAACCTGCGTTACTCCCAGCCTGGATTTGAACCAGGATCATCACAGTGGTGTTTGCCTACGAGCTCAAAATGGGCACGCACTCGTACCTCTCGTACCTCGTTTGCACATCATACCTCTCAAGACTCAATCCTCACCTGGCAATGCCTTCAAAGTGGCACTGGAGTGACGTGGCACTATTTGTAACGTGCTCCGTTTAGTAACAAACACCAGCTCATAGGTGAATACAAAGCACGTGTGTGGGTGATTCAGCGTATGCTGCATTTCCTAAACGTAACGTTCGAGTATTATTTTCCTAGATTTGCTTGTCTGGCATAACATTGATGGTTAAAACAGCTACAGTAAGAGAAAAGTCCAGCAGGGATTGATTACCCCTGTAAAGATGAATGATGTTTGGCTCCACAGTGAAGCGAATCATGATTTGATAGGTGTGCGGCCGAACTCGTAACAGTGACGGTCCTGCTCTGATGGTTGTTGGCACCGAGGACTGGCTCGTTCTGGCTCGCGGTGTCGAGTTGCACCGCTGACTGTGTGTGTGGTCCTCAGATGATGCTCGCACTCTCGCAGCTGCACTCGTTCTCTCAGGCTCGTTCTCGTTCTCCGGGCCATTCGGGCCACTCAAGCTCGCAGTATTTCATCATCCTTTCTCAGACTGGGGGATTTTCTAACTATGCCATCGCTCTTAGGCTTGGGAATATTTATTCTCAAACCAGCCAGCTTTCCTTTACCTCTCTCTCTGGATCTGTCGGCTGCACTATTAGTGGCATTAGAGGTTTGCAACCATAATGTCACTTTCCCAATGAATCCAGAATCGCCCTTAGCCCAGTCCGGTGATGTTCTGTTCAGCTTCGGAAAACATTACCCTAGCCTACATAATGAGAATTATTAAGTTCATTTAAATCAGTTTTAAATAACTAAAAGGTAAAGCCAGCTTGACGTATTGCTTCCCAAATCCAAACATCGCCCTCTGTGGTCATTCTGAAGATTGCTCCGCTTTGCTGTCCGGCGGAATTACAGGCGGGGGGACCTAAACTTTCTGGAAAATGGCTGGAACATGGGCTTTATTCTCCAAACATGATCATATCCAAAAGTCTTCTTAGGCTACTGTAATGTAAATACAAATGGTATTTTCACAAGAAAGCGACATGCAAATGATACTTAAATGTCAGAGTAAACGCAAGTGATTGATGAGCGATTGAAACAACTGATGCTTTTTGTTTGTCGATAGACAGTATTAGGAGCAACATGCAAGATAAGATAAACAGAGACCCCGTTAGTGAACGTGAACCAGTTTATATAAAGTCAAGGCCAAACAAAGGAGTACTACTTACAATAGCACAGGCACATACACTTACGAACGCCATTTACAGCTTGGTACAAATAAGTAATTAAAAGGCACACACACACACACACAAACACAAGAAACTCGCACAAACACACAATGTGTCTCTTAACACATCGTCCGAGTTTCTAGTCCAAACGTGAGCTAACGAGCTCAACCGGAAAAGTCGCGAGCTTTACTCCCGCCTCTGCCCATGAATCCGCAGGGTTGTTTGCTTTGTGTGAGCAGCTGGGCAGAAGAGCCAAAATGCACAGAACAATAATAATACTCTGTTAATGCTCAATAAAGCAATTACATCAGGAATCGGTTATATTCGTTAAGTAGAGTTTAGAACAGTACATCATGCAGCCCTGTTCCGTGTCTTTGGCAGTTGGAGACGGATCTTTATCGTTTTATCGTTTTGGTCCCTTAAAGCGAACCGCCATTGATCAGATGAACGCTAAACCGGCCCATACCTGCAGCTCATGACCTAATTACACGAGACACGCTGCCTATTGTTTGTACAGCTACATTCGATAGGGTTTCCACAGTTTCCACAGCTTACATGTACGGTGAGGAAACGCACCGCTTTCAGGCTGCATCAGCAGGTTTGTCAGCTTTATGTCATTTGATAGCGTGACAACAAGTTACTGCATCCTGACGTTCAGTGTCCGTGGCGCATGGCAGCTATTTCCTGTCCCTGCATACGACAGGATGCGCGTGATTTCTGATGAGCCATCCTGCCAAATAGGGATATGAGGATCAGTACTGAGATCCTGTTCTCGACCAGCTGAGCCGCTCTGGTTCACGTCTCGCCTCTGGTGAGGTGAGGTGAGGTGAGGTTTGTCCCTCGGTAACACTACTCTAATTAAGTTCCTCCTCTTGCCATTCAGAATCCAATCAATGAACATGTTTTTATTTTAGAAAGTCTGACGTTAAGAGTGTAAATGTTTCTTTCTGACAACTCAACAAACCTGTAATTATTATTATTATTATTATTATTATTATGCTCTTCACATCTAATAAAAAAAGTGGATGTTGTTGTTTGTGTTCAGGTGATTTCATGTGGTGATATTGATTAAAAGAAAAGAAGCAGAATCATCACTATCATTACCTCCAAAAGTTACATTACCTTAGTTTGACTAAGACTATAATCATAATCATAATAATAATAATAATAATAATAATTTTAGGCAATATAGACTCATAAAAATAAGGGATACTCATAAGGGAATATACCATTTTAAAACAACCCCTATTTATTGTGAGCAGTGTATATTATTTAATGTTTAAATAACGCCCTGCATTTAACCCGATGGAACATGGTAAGGCACTGCTATAGCGGAAGGTTCAGGGTCCCAGAGCTACCAAGGCTCCAGGGCACTTGAGCAAGCCTCTTAACCGTTAATTGGTTGGATTGTGCCATGTCTTTGGATAAAAGGACGGCTTATTGGTTAAGCTACTGGACCAGTGACCAAAGATCGAGGGTTTAAGTCAATGCAATGCCGAGCTGTGACTTCACTGTTAGGGCATCAGCTAAAGGCTGTGATTGTAATCCCTAAAACCTTACACCAGTTGAATAAATCGTGGCTGTAGAGCAGCGGGGTATTGGCGGTGCAGTGGTTAAGCCTAATCGACTAGAAAGTTCGAGGGCACGAGTCTCGGCGCTACCTGGCTGTCGCTGTGGTGTCCTTGTGAAACTGTCAGCGTGACTGTAAGTCTAAGTGTAAGTACTGTACATGTGGAAACAGGCTGTGAGTCGTTTGTTCAGGTGAGCCTCGAACAGATGGACTGTCAGTGTTTCATGAAAGCTTTTATGACTCTTCATTCTCAGCTCGAGCTCATGCATATCACCCAGCAGCCGGAGACGAAGCGCTGAGCGCTCTTTCCTGCCGTACCCGGTTAAAACCGTTCTCCCCTGCTTCCTGAGGGCGGCGCAGGCCTCAAATCGAGTCCACATTGGCGTGCATGTGCGTTATTGCAAGATGCGATTAATTACCATCAGGAAACATATAGCGCACATCATTTCAACGTCTGCATGCCTCCGGAGCGAGCGGCTATGGGACGGGACGGCTTGTTTCGTGGTTGCCAGGCAAAGCGCGGCCCAAACAGAGACTTGCGATTTGATACACACTTAATTTCCTCCAGCTCACGTCTCCCTCAAGATCAGGGGCGCCCTCGTGAGCTGTATCCCCCGAGAGGACAGGCGGGGCTGGGAGTCTTTTCCAGGGTATTTTCCAGCCGTCCATATTGAGTTGGCAGGGTTACACAGGGACCGACAGCGCATGAATTTCCGAGCTAGTTACAAGCCAGAATGTTAGGATTTCTGTCTCCTAAACCGCAAGAAAGCCAGTCCAGCAGATAAACAAAGAAAACGGGGTGAAGACTCCCACCCATCGGACGTCAGCGCTGGTGGAACCGAAAACTCTTGTTTACGTGCATGTGTGTGGAAGTGTCAGCGCGTGATTGGGCCTGGAGCTGGGCCAGACTCTGACATGCAGCTCTGAGCTGGAAAGCAAAGGCCAAGCAGGTGGACATGTGAAGGAAATATAATTTGTGTCTTTCGGATTTCTGTTCGCTCGTGCTTGGGAGGAACCGCACTTACAGGTAGTCCCCAGTTTACAACGGGGACACGGTCCAAAAAATAATAAACATATACTGCACATATCATAGCATAGCTGACCTTAAACATTAAAACACTTCCATTACTGTTGGGCAAGATCTTTAAAATAAAGCCGAATTTATATTGAAGTATTGAATATCTCATTTCCCAGCGTTCATGGTATGGCCATGTCAAGAGCGTTAAAGAAACAATGCATGGACCGAATCAAAGAGGACATGAAACAGGTGAACATCACCCCTAAACATGCCTTGGATCGACCCAAATGGAGACGGAGGGGCCGACAAGCGAACCCTGCATCATGCTATGTATCTCTTTCCTGAAATTCCAAATTCAGATTAGGGTTTCTGCTGAATGTGTATTTATTTCTCTTATCGGGTTCCCGTTGAAAAGTCGAAATGTCGTAAATCAGACCATCGTAAAACGGGAAGGACCTGTCTTTGATAGTCCAATCTTTCATTTGGTTTGTACCGGCTGTCTGTTCTTATCTAAGGAAGGTCTTCATGGATTAGCTCCTGTATTTCATCTTGCTGATCTCCTGAGGCAGTATGGCTCTTCTGCAAAGGCTGGTCTTCTGTTCCTCATTAAGATGAGCGGCAGCTCGGATGATTAAACGTCGATGAAGTAAATGCATTAAATGAAATAAGGTGGTGCTCGAAACTTTGTGAACCCGTTCGAATTTTCTGTATGAACACCAGCTAAAACATTTGATGATGTAATTCAGATGTCGTTGTTCCCGGGCCAGGTGGAGACATCACGCCCAAACCCTCGCACTTACTCCAGCGTGTTTTACAGACGGGATAAGGTTCTAGGGTTAGGGCTTTCTTATCCCAACAACGATGGGTCCCTTTTTCAGTCTAGGTCCTCTCAAAGTTTCTTCCTCACAACATTTAGGGAGTTTTTTCTTTCCACTGTCGCCCTAGGCTTGCTCAATTGCCCTATTAAGATAACATTATGTTGTAAAGATGCGTTGAGGAGCTTCAATGCTCCACTGTAAAAAGCGCTATAGAAATAAATCTGATTTGACTTGACCTGGCTTTTATTTTTCTTTCCCCAGACATAACACTTTTCGGTCTCATCCATCTACAAAATTATTCGACTAGCCTTCTGGTTGGTCCATGTACTCAGTCATGGGCACCAATACAACCCTGATATGGACATGTCTGTTTTTCAGTGTTCTCCTGATGCTGGACTCATGAACATTAACATTAGAAAGTGTGGAAAAAAGGCCTTTAGTTGCTTATAAATTACCCTGGGTCACTTTGTGATGTTGTGTGGTGGTCGATCCCTTCTGGGAAGTGTAACAATGGTTCTGATGTTTCTCCATTTCTACAAAATATGTCTGACTCTATACCTGAGTCCAAACTCTTTGGAAATAATTTTGTAACCTCTTTCTAGACCTCTTTCTGAGCCTCAACAACACTTTAATTTTCCTCTTGTGTTTAGTACGAGCGATGCTTATTAGATCACCGCTACTAATCTAGTATTTACCTGAATCTGTTCTGACTGCAGTACTGCAGTACAAATTGAAACCGTATTGCGAGCGATTTACTCTGAATTGTTCCATTAACTGGATTTACTTCTGTCTTGTGTACCGGATCACGTTTCCACAGCTCTGATTTGTTATTCAAAGTCCCTTCCAAAAACGGGGCACCTAAAACAAGCTATGAAGTCGTTAACTCTAAACACAGAGCCCTGAAATGGCACCGGCTGGTCGATTTCCAAACCAAAATGCATTTTGGCACGCTGAGCTTTTTAAAAACACGTCCCCCTACACATTTGGACCGTTTTTTGGTTTTTCAGCTCGTGGGCCTCGAAGCACATCTCTGAAACAGATCGACATAACTTGCTTGCTTTGTATTAGATGTTTAACAACCCTCGTGTCCAAGCCGGCTTTCTTCCAGGAATACAATGGTACGCTCTGTCGGAGGAATCGCTCCTTCTGGAATGTATTGTTCCCCTTTATGAGGCCCGAGGGAGCGATGGTGGATTATGGGAATATTTCTATAAACAATTACGACCAACGCGTCGAGCTCGGCCAGCTATATTTTGACCCCTTGTTTCATGGATGACGTGAGATATTAATAAAAACCAGAGATGCTCAGCGCTCGGCGGTCCATTCAGAATTGTTTCAGGTGCTCTGTTTATCCCCTGGAGTTCTCCGGTGTTGCACCAACGCTCTCTATTCATTACTTTACAATTAGTATTGTGTTACATAGTGACATAACAAGGCAAAGGGAAACCTTACGGAGTGCCCGGAATATTCTGTAAAATATGCTTCAGCGGTTTGCCGATGGGTCATGTCAGTCCATCTCAGAGTTGGGTAGATATTAGTGATCCACATAACGGCCATGATCACCACTTTTTCACCTACAGTACTGTGCAAAAGTCTTAGGACACCATCGCGTTTGTCGTTTTAGCGAAACTCGATTGGACCCCAAAATTTCAACCTTGGTTTTCATCACTCCGTGATCCTCTTTTCCACTGATCTTCATTCTTAACCTGATCGCCCTGTTCCCCTGCTGTAAATGTAGGCTCTTGGCTTTTCCCCTCCAAAACAGACCATTCCTTTGTGCTGTAGTTTAATACCCCCCGTTTAAATATACTCTTATTTAAATATTACATATAATATCTCCCTAATTGAATAGTCTACATATTATATTTGAATATAATCATTAAGTATGTATGTATGTAAAAAATTGGCCACCACAAGAAGGTCCCAGGTTCAATCCCAGGACGGGCGTGTGTGGGTGGGTTTACTCCGGGTACTCCGGTTTCCTCCCACAGTCCAAAGACATGCGTGTTAGGTCGTTCGGTCGCTCTAAATTGGCATTGATTCCAGGCCGTAATGGCCTGCCCACCTAGCCAGCGGGGTGGTGTTAAATAATGTCGAAAACACCCCTGCAGGGGGTGTGACCAGAGACGTCTACGAGGCGCCTGACCGGTGATCTACGTTATTTTTTATTCAATTTGTGTTTATTTAAACATCACTATAAATGTATTAATTACACCATTTTATTTCCTTCTTATGTATAACATCTAGGCCACCCTCTTTGAGCCTTGGTCCTCCTAAGGTTTCTTCCTTCTGTTGTTTAGGGAGCTTTTCCTCGCCACTGTCGCCCCATGCTTGCTCAGTTTGGGATGTTAGAAGATCGGAATTCGTTAAGCTGCTTTGACAAGATGCAACATTGTCGTTAAAAGCGCGATGAAAAGCAATTTGACTTTGGCTTTTAACTGTGACCATTTCAAACCAATTGTTGCTTAGAAAGCTTCATCCACCTTCCTTCATTCTCCCTCCGTCATTCAGTTATGAGGAGACGATGTGCCTCCAATAACTTACCGCTGAGGACTCAATATCTTAAATATATTTTGTTATTTAATTTAAATTGTATAACTAATTACAATTGTATTATTGTACTGAGTTCAACAGCATTATTTACATAATTTTACTATTACTGCAAATTATTTATTTTATTTAACATCTAGGCCACCCAAGCAGGTCAGGTCCCTTTTTGAGTCTTGGTTCCTCCCAAGGTTTCTTCCTTCTACATTCAGGGATTTTTCCTCGCCACTGTCGCCCTAGGCTTGCTCGATTTGGGATTGGCTTTTTAAGATCCTATAATATTATAAAGCTGCTTTAAGACAACGCTCCGTTGTAAAAAGCTCTGTATAAATAAATTTGACTTTGACTCGACTCCCCGCCCGACAGGTTAAAGTGCAGGAGAACAGAAACTCCTTATGAACTTATTCTGAATTTCCTGAGCTTCTATAAAGGTGGTTAAAGGTCTTTTCTTGCTAACAGGTCACCTTGGTGTAATTAGCCAGTTCCTATAATCCCGCCGAACTGTTTGTGGTCTCTTTTGCTTAACGTTAAGGATAACGCTAAATGATTGCGATGCAGCCATGAGGCAATTACGAGCTTAAGCAGCTCAGATCAGCCTGAGGGCGAGATTTGGCTTGCAGATAATGTCGCATGTGAAAGGTCAAAACGATGCTAATTACCCTGCTCCCACTCAGAGGACCACGAAATGCCCTGCGCTAGGGTACACAAAGGTACCACGATGTAATGCAGTCAGGGAACCGGTTAGTTAAAGAACGGCCCAGTGTGCAGTTTTGGGGAATTCTGTTTGAAGTGCTAAGATAGGACGGCAAAAAAGCTAAGAACCCCACCTGCCATGTCTTCTTCATTAACGCCGATTCTGATCAGTCCACATGTTGTAACTCCTTAAATATCCATACGTAATACCTCAAGACGCTTCCGAAGCATATAAGGTGTCTTTGGATTCTAATAATAGTGTCCTGTTTAGAAGCTAACTGAGCACGCTTAGGCGTTGGCAGCTATGGCATCATGGAGCTGAGTGATGTTCACGTCGATTTTCCAGGTCATGAAGAGACTGTGGCACCAGCTGAGCTTATTTAAATAGGGTGTAGTGTCTGTGAGACGTCACCAGCTTGGTTTAAGGGGCTATAGCCGGGTTTCCATCCAACCAGGATTCGCAAGTGTTATGCACGTTCACAAAATGTCTGCAGATAAAAATTCAAAAGTCGTCGTTTTACCTGTAAATGGAGGAATTTCTTCGCTTTTAGTGGCATAACCTTTACGGCGTTTTCCAAATTGGATGGAAAGCGCGCCGCTGGGAATTGCGTAACCTGAAGGCTTTAAAGGCAGGCCTGCAAGCACTAAGGATAACCGTGCAGCTTTTAAACTCACACAGCAGGCAAAATGGCTCAAATCCGAATGTTCTCGCCAAATGTGACCTATATTAGACGTTCACAAAAAACAAAAATAGACAAAAATAAACAGCAAGCAAACAGCTTGTCCAGAATTAAACAATCAAAGTTTAAACCAGACTGGAGTGAACAGTTGTTATGTTATAAAAGCCATGCTCGTTCAGCCACGGTCACTTCTGTGGTTTGCGTCCTTGGTGTCTTTCAACTTTTCTTTGAAGTTTTTTCTTTTCCTTTGACACTCGAGTCGCGTCCTCCGGTGGCCGCGTCCGGCCGTTCCTTCAGAAGTTTGCTCAAACACAGAGCTTCGAATGTGCCTTCTAATTTTGTTTGCACAGAGACATCACCCCAAATATTTATGAGATCTGCTACTTCTCCATCCCGCCACCGAAAACCTCCCTCACTGCCGCCGCCCCTTTTCCCTTTTCTTCTCCCAATCACACGAATTTCGATCTGGCTGTTCAGACGTATCAGGGTCACGTCTCGGATTTCAAATATCGCACATGAAAGCAGCCCTGATGCAGCGTTTTCTCTATTCACACTGGCCAAAAGATAACACATCTGCGCCACATCTGATGAGAAAGATCACACTTTGACCTGCCCTGTGACCATAGGCTAGGAGTCTGATTTTAGTTTGATTTTATGATTGGAATCCGATTATACATATAAATACAAAAGTGGTATGCAGTACAGCACTGTCCTGCACTCTCTCGCAGGGCTCGGTGCAAGGAAATCTTTTTTTTGTTTTTCACTTTCACGACATTGTTCGATAAATTACATGGGATATTCAATACTTATTTTTTATACTTACACTTATTTATACTTCCAACCATATTATTATGTTATTAACTGTACATTAATGTAAGTAAATGTAAGCATGTTTAAGGTAGGATACACAATAATAGATGCAGTATATTTGAAACCCCTTCGTTTACAGTAAATCCTCCCCTGTGTATCAGGTACTGCTCTGATAATATTGCTTCTGGAAAGTGCAAATCCAACGCCTTTTCTGTAGAACTTCTGCCACGCGGCATCGGGAAGCCAAAGCGTGCAAACCTAACACCCCAAATATCCGCACGCTCTCTGTCTGTTGTTACGACAGGGCTCTATAGATTTCAAAGAGGAATTTCCAGGGAAAGGCTTTAATGCTGGTGGTTAGCCGGTGTGACCCTTTTCACATTTTAAAAACACATTCGCCCCAAACATGAACCTGATATGAAACTCCAGCTCAAATTTGAAGCATGAGGGGTTTTTTTTGTGGGGAAATTGGATTTGCAGGATGTTTTGAAGGACTTTTGACTGGGATTATTTTTTATGGTTTCCAAAAGCGTGTTGGAATGAATGTCTTGGGATGTTTTCAGACTAAGGTTGTTTTCATAGTTACTACAGCGCTTTGGCATTTGACAGTTAAACAGTTTAAATCCAATTAACAGTCATAATAATAATAGTTATACTTTCTATTCAGTGCAAAACGGGGAACTTTAAAAGTGAATAACTTTGGTGGTGTGACGCTCCGGGCCATGCTCTGCTGAGAAAGCTTGGGTCCTGGCACTGGTGCGGATGTTAAGAAGATGACTTTTATTGTACCTGGCAGGTGGTGTTAATGTTATGGCTGACCTGTGAATACGGTGAGGAGCGCTAACATGCGCAAATGCATGTTTGGATGTTCGAGAAGGATTCGTACCGCAGCAGGATGAGAACACGAAGCACCCCTCAAAGCTTTACTTTGGACCTGGTGAAGGACATACAGAATGAAGCTCTGGTGAGGTACAGGGTGCGAACAGGTGGAACGGCTAAGCTAACACTGATCGCTAATTAAAACAGAGGGAACTAATAAATAAAAGCAATAAAAAACTAGGCTATGAGGAGCTAGGAACACAATGCTAATACAATACAAATAGAAACAGGACACACGAAACAGGGAACTGTACATAAAACAGAAAGAACACAAACAAACAATAATAAGAGCCTGGAACAGGAACAAACCAACAAGGTAAGAGAAAACTAGACCTGCTAAGGAGGTGAACAGAAAGGAGGGTTAATGTAGGGATGACGTGGAAAGAGAAAAGTGTCAGCACACGTCATCCTTGCTGTTCAGTCCAATTAAATTGTACTTCCTGATATCGGTGGGGAAGATTTGAAAATATCATGTGCTGTCTCACACAGAGCTGCAACATGGCGCTGGACGGAACGCGTGCCAGATTTAAAGGGATACCATCCATCTTTTGGTGTTTCCGAGCCAAAACCAGGCTCGTAATCAGAAGCAGGATGAAGAACAACACACTGGCGCTCTTGTGTTTTATTGCTAAGCAAACACATGGCAGAGCTTGGTCTGGCCTGGTCTGGCTCTGGCTCTGGCAGGGTGTGGCAACCCGCATTCTTGTTTGATCAACAGTAATGCAGTCGATCCGGATAATATAATTGATGATTATGGTGCAAGATTTAACGAGAGGCGCCAGTTCAACTGTTCCCCAGCCATTCCGAGCATGGTACAAATTCCAATAATTAATGACATTAATTCTCTCTCACGCTGGACGCACAACGGCATCCGATCCTACTTCCAAGTTCTGATAGTGTGGTGAAATAAACCATAACTTACAACATCGGGGCGTCTGAAAATCAATCAATCAATCAATCAAAGCATGAGAAAGCCTCTTACATCAGAGAGTTTGCATGGGTTAATAATAAATAATACATATTCAGCTAAGCCAGCCGAAACGTCCCAGAGATCTCTCTTCCTCAGCCGATCATACGTCTCCATTTTGCCCTGCCATGCACACCCTCTCCTGTCACCCCAACCATTTGCACGTCCTCCATAAACCTGTATAACCTGTATAGATGCGGTTCCAGTCCCTTGAAAGCGATTCCTCTGTTAATTTGGGATGTCACAAGTGCTGTTCCCACGGCTCTGGGATTGACAGGCTTCAAACCGTCCTGTGGCTCTGCAAATTTCACATTCAGGCACACGGTGTTACAGAGGCATTACAAGGGCTGGGAAAATACAGGATGTGCGCTTTCAAGATCAGGGAATGTTCAGATAGTTCCGCACTTTCGACCTTTCATATAATGCCTTTTCACCAGTTGAATAAAAGTCGGTTTTGGATGGACACTTGTGTTACCATTTGACCAAGCTATCTAACCAAGGCCTTGCTCCACTGTGACTGTGGACCTCTGTGGGCGGATGGTTTGGTGGCTGCCGGCCTTTCAAATAGGGGAAGCTCGTGCTCAGCTTACATCATAAACTTTGTCAGTTTATCCAGACGTAATTTCTGCCCTCCAAAACAGTCCGTGACCCTGTCGTACCAAGCAGGCGTCTTTTCCAGAGGCTTGACCCAGTGTCCTCAAAATGGCCAGGAAATTATAAGAAATGGGTTGCATTTTCGTGTAATTAAGCTTTTAATGATTCAGTGACGGTACAGATCTCAAAATAGCTAATAGAGCAGCAGAACGTCCAGCGTTGTGTGAAATATAGAGCGTATAAGAAAAGGATTGATTAAAATCGATGACATTGACAATACAGGGATGCATGAGAAGTTAAAATAGCATTTGACCGTTTCTTTTTTGACATTTTAGGGTCATTTTAGTCTGAATTGTGATAAAAGGTAGGATTGCGTGTTGTCGGTTTAGGGAATTGTGTCGATTGGTGTGACATGGATGAGTAATTAAAGCGATTCTCTCGTAAGGTTCTCAGTCTTTCCCATAAGACGTTGAAAGACCTATAGCTGGAGGCATGGTGCCTGGAAGCCCCCTGTGGTGAATTTGCCCCAGGTGTGTGTTTGGCCCAAAATAAACACGCTCTTTGTTTAAGCAGGAATGTTTATCAGGCCGAATCAAAGCCCCAGCATCCATAACAATGCAGGAGTAACGAAGGTCCTTCACTCTTTCTCATTCTGCATCTGTTTACCTGTTTAAATAACGACCTCGTGCTCAGCTAATGAAGCGACTTCTGACCAAGCCGAAGCTCTGAAAGGCTGCAAAGGGACGTGCGATTACCATAGGCTATCGATCTGAATTTAGCACTGTCTGTATCAATAGATTGTATCTTATGGATTCCTTTCCCGGGGCGGCACGGTGGCTCGGTGGGGTGGCACCGCCACCTCACAGCAAGAAGTGTGGAGTCTGCATGGAGTCTCCTCACGTCTTAGTGGGTTTACTCCGGTTATCTCCCACAGTCCAAAGACATGCGTGTTAGGTTCATTGGTGTCTCTAAAGTAGCTCTTAGTGTGTGAAAGTGTGCGTGACTGTGCGTGTGTCCTACGACGGATTGGCGCCCCACCTAGGGTTGTTCCTGACCTCGCGCCCAGGATTAGCGGGTGGCCGCCCCGCGTGGATTAAGCGGAAGATAAAGGATGGATGGTTTTATTTCCCATAGGAATCTTTTCAGGCTCAGTGGCCGTTCTTTGGGGGGTCTAAATGGTGATTGCTGTCATCGCTCATGAGCTGAAGGGCCTATGAATGTAAAATGTAAAAACGAAAAAATGCTACGTTTGTGAAACGGCGATGGCGTACAGCATGTGTGTGTTAACGTCTAATCAGCAGCACCTGAGAGGAAAGATGGATCATGATGAGATGTGTGAGATCATAGCAAGACCTCTGTCTTCTTTCAGTGAAGTACGAGATGTGATTTATTTGAAAGGTGAGATTTCTGCTCAAACTCAAGAGGAGACACATGGGAGATGACCAGGGTCTGTTTGTTTAGGAGAAAGACCAGCGAGGCTCGACGCAAGGTTTCTTTCTTCTTCCAGTTTGATGTTGTCCGGTAGAAGCCAGAGCGATATTAAATTAGTGCCGTCATGTTCAACATGATATGCACCGTTTCCAAAGTTCGGGTAGATCCTCAAAAAATGAATCCATCACAATTACGTTCAAAACGTAACGGCGATTACTTCACTCGTTACAGCATTACTCGTTACTTTTAGCGTGATGCTCATTTTTGTCTTAACAAATCCGTTTGAGACTCTCTGCCTGCTTTTACTTCCTTTCCTTTCCCTTTCTTACAGATACATGTGGAGCAGAGATTTCGTGTCTTCATCAACAACAAAAAGACATGAGTGTACAGGAAGTGTTTTTTTTTTTTTAAATCAAGAACAGACTAAAATGCTCTCAGTAAAACGGTTCCATCCAGTCACTGTAAGCTTTTTATCACCATCATTCTCAGGTCAGCTTTATTCCAAAACATTTTTTTTTAATATCCATGTTTTTATAATCCGCCTGTTGCTCGTCCTATAAGCTCTCGTGCTCTGCTACTCATAGAATGAGCTGTTCTGCCCGGCAACCGCACTCTGATTGGTCAGCTTGATGTTAATGCAGAAATTAGACCAAGCCGCAGCTAAAAAAAATGCCAGCTGTCGGTTTCAGCCTCGGGTGTGAAGGACGGCATTAATATATGTGTGCTCTTGTCTGCCGTGTTTTCTTCCCCGTAAAAATCGGCCTATAATCCGTGCTACAAAATACAAGGAAAAAAAAGCAAGAGAAATATTCCTGTTTAAACAGAATGTTCTTATAAATGCATCGTCAATAATGTACTTTTTACTCAGAGAAGTAAGTAAGGAACTCAAGTAACTATTTTTTTAATAATCAGTAAAATAATTCTAAGAGTTTCAAGAGGAAAAGGCCAAAACGTTTTAAAAATGCAGCACGTCTTTTTCCAATGCAGCGTTTATACCTGCTTAAAAAGAAACACAGAACACAGGCATAAGTTTGCAGCATCAGAATCGGGATGATTCTCACTTCGGTCTCTACTCCCTCACACACAACCAAACAAGCCTATGTGACCGGGCCAGAAGGGCCAGAATTAAGAAGACTTTTATTCATCAGTATTTTGTTACTTCCTAATTGTACATTAGGGAATCGGTGAAGTGTTCTGAATGTCTTCTTACCTCTACCTGCACCCTCCATGTCTCCTATCTGTCAGTACCTAAGATTGGTATTATTCAGTAGGTATTTATGAGATGGTGGGTGTTTTTCATTGAAGTTTTTGTTGACTTGCTGAGGCAGTCGAGTAAAGGTGGTCATACAGGAAACAAATCTTGGAAAGTTAATGGCCGTGTCTTCTAACTGCTCCCCATGTGGCTCAAGTCTAAGTAAAACGACCTACTTTGAATCTTCTCCTTTGAGCTCTTTAAGAACCCATAAGGAGCCATGAGAGCCCAATCTGGAGCTCGTGCAAATGTTACGGGGGTAAAACTAAAACTGTAACTGTCTTTGTCATTTTCGTTTTTCGCGAGCGTTACTATGGTTTGAGGTTAACTGACACAATACGACTCGCACATGAACTGAGGACACAACTTGCCCTGAAGCCACAACGATTAGACCTCAATCAGGCTTTCACAGAAATTTGGCAAGAAAACCTGACCGAAGGTTGAGTGGGTTACTGTCAGGGCGCCAGTTTCGGATTAGACTCACGTATCAGTGTTTTCAACCTAAGAAGCTTTCCTGGTGTCAAATGCTGTGACCCAACTTTTATAGTGTCCCGGCTTTTAAACTGTCCCAGCGTGTATGTTGTCTCAGGATTGATAGTGTCCTGGCCTTTATAAAGTGGACCAGCTTTAAATTGGCCTAACTTTTATACTGCCTCAGGTTCATAAGTAAGAATTATACAGCGTCACCACGTTTATCATGTCTAAGCTTTTATGTAGTGTCCCGTTTTGATACACTCCCCCAGCTGTTATAGTGTCCTCGTTTTAATGCTGTCCCAGCTTTTAAAGTGTCCCCGTTTCACACAGTTTACCAGAATTTGCATCCGAGCTCCTGTAACGTCCCCGTTTTTTATCAAACGTCTCAGATTTTATACAGTGTTACCAGTTTACTGACAGATCGTGCCAGCATTTCCAGATTGTCCCAGCTTTCATAATGCTGTCTTTTTAACAGTCCCCATTTTATAAATGTTTTTATACTCTGTCCTAGCTTTTATACACTGTCCCAGCGTTCATACGACTGTAGCTTTTGAAATATGAAAGTTATGAGGGTAAGGAATGAGGTTCTGGAACTGTTCTTTGTTCCTTGGCACGCGCACGCTCTGTTTTTTGGGTTCGTTTTCTTGGGGCCTCGTGGGACATTTAATGCTTTCCTAATTAATTGGCTTTGATTTACCAAGTTTGTGACTCAATGGGTTGCAGTACTTAAAGGTCAGACACATTGCAGTACATCAAGCCCGTGGCCTCAGAGGGCCGAGCTCTCTAAAAAAAAACCCAAAAAAACAGTGGAAATCCAAGCGAATGGTGTGTGGTAAAAAATAGCGGGCGAGGACTGCGTGCCAAGGTGAGTTATATCAGCGCTTACCCTTTGCAAACGCAGCACACGTCAAGCACGGGTTCATTAAAAAAAAATGCTTTTTGGCAGGTTTTGGTGCGCATTGGCATGGAGAGCTTGGAGCGGCTGCGTGGGAGGACGGCGTGACTCCACCTCGTCTCACATTTATAAAAATTGCACATGAATTATGAAACAGTGCTCGACCTGGCTGCATGTTTGCTTCAGAGCAGCTAAAACCTTAAGAACCATAACCCGCTTGCTAACAGATCCTCAGAGATCCAGAGGAGACCGAGCTCTTTAATTTGCTTCGCTGTTGAGAAAGCTGTTAGCGGTGACATCAGCCTGAGCTCTTTATCTCAGCCTAACGCAGCAGAGTCTAAACGCACCAACAGCGACGAGCCTCTGTGATTTTCGCCCGAAATTGCAGAGTCAGTCAACATTTCAATGGTTAGTTACTAACCGAAAATGACACGGTACCCGTGGCTGGTGTAATTAGGTGATTGGAGGCTTGCATGCGTGCTGTGTGTGTTTGCAGGGGAGAACTGTGGGTTAAATGAGTGTGGGGGCTGATGTTGACATGTGGCACATGAAGCAGACCAAACAGCCGTGTCTGTGTGTGTGTGTGTGTCTGTGTGTGTGTGTGTGTCTGTGTGTGTGTGTGTGTGTCTGTGTGTGTGTGTGTGTTTGTCCTAGCCTGCCAGTTCTCTTCATGCCCACAAGTGTTTCCCAACAGTGCATTAAGCTGCCTGCTATGAGTCGCCCAGTCAGGAATGCAGCTACAGCGTCTGTGTCTAGACAGACAAAGTCTGCTCCCGTAAGCTCTTCGGCCTCTTCACAATCAACAGCGAGCGGTGATGCAAAACCAAGCAGGAAACACCATGTATCTCAAGGCCATGACCACCAAACTACCGCCGAATTCACTCTGACAGCGGCAAGGTACAAATTATCCAAATGCATCCTCAAACGTGCGACTGCGCTCCTCCATTCCCTCAAACAGAGGCACTAGCGTTTACCTTTATTTATGTGCAAAACCCCTACAGGTAACAACCTCAAAACAGAAAAAAATGCAAATATAAAAGGAATGCAACGCTTCTTACATTCTCTTTGACCTGAATTATTTCACGTTTTGTCTGGTCAGCTTCTTTTTATTTAGTCCTAAACATCCATTCCTAACACTAAGCCTAAGCACGGACACTTCCTAGTAAGACCACACGTCCAAAGATGTGCAACAGTTCGCGGTTGCCGTTGCATTTTTTCGGTTCAAAATTCTCTCTGCAGCGTGTGGTTTCGTATTGTCCTGTTTGAAAATGAATGGACGCAACTGGAAAAGATGACGTGTCGAAGGCAGCTTACGTTGCTCAAAAATCCCAGTGTACTTTTCCGCATTAATGCTGCATCACAGGAGTGTAAATGACCTTCACCAAGGGCCCTGACCCGACCCCGTGCCATGACACAGCCTGGCTTTTGAGCTTGCTGCTGGATAGTCATGCTCTTTTCGCCTTTGGTCTGGAGCACCTGGCTTCCATTCATTCCAAAAACGATCTGGAATATTGACAGGGCTGGGTGATGGTCCGTCCGAGCTGCAACCAAGCTCAGAACAGGGGGCGGAGCTTCTGGACATGGTTCACACGAGGTATTTGTATTTTTGTCCAGTAAAGTTTTAAGTGGTATTTGTGAAGGTAACTCTGTACTCTAGAGCTCGAGTAAAGGTAAAGTGGGTAAAGTAATCCCTTACCCATGTGCTCCTATCAGATACTGTATTGATGCAGTGCCGTCTGAGGGAGCGGAGAGAGATCACCCCTCTTCAGTTTAGGTTTGTACCCTCACCCTGCACTGAAATCCCTCCAGACTCGGGGTCGTTTTATGATATTGTGCTCTGTAGAGGGAGAAATATGGAAATCCCTTCCAATGAGGTTCGCTGTTTTTAAATATTTCAATGATGTCACACGTTCGTGAACCGGAGATCCTCTGGCCATCTTTGCTCCTCAAAGACGCAGCCTTTTGTGGTCGCTTCTTTTGTACCCAATAATCATTATAATCACTCGTTGGCATCACCTTGGTAAGATCACGTCATCATTTTTGCCTTATTTCAAGCCCAAAATTGCGATTGTACCCAGCTTTCTTTGGAATATGTTGCAGGCCAGAAATGCAGGAATGGATGATTATGACCCAATTAAATTCGTTTGACTCTTAGGATCATACAGCTGGCAATGAGACGAAAGTAAAAAAAAAAAAAAACAAGCAAGGCACACCGTGGAAGGGAAAAGACGTCTTCTGAGGCTGTTTTTTTTTAAAGCATTTGACTGTTTGTACCTGGCCGTGCTCATCCATTATTGATGCACATTTGGGGCAGATCAAAACTTTCCATTCCCTCAGTACACTGCACTTGCACTGCAGGATTCGGGAGGACATTCCTCCATAAAGCCAAGACAAAAGTTAAAACGTTAAGCAAACAGGTATGAAAATATGTCATCCTGCCGCATTCACGGGCACAGCGCAGCTTCACAGAGAGGTTCTCATGAGAATCGGTGCGTTGGTACGCCTTCATTTACATACGCCTCTCTCAGGACATTCCAACAGTACTCTGAGGAACTCGAGTCTATTTTCCATGAGCCGTCCCAATGTCTTGATCTTATCCAAATTGTGAAACCTCTATTGTTTTTTAACAACGCGAATATTTTTCTAATGGATTTATGAGCCCTCGTCAGTGGACTAATATTGTTCTTGACCCATTCAAAGCCGACACGGGGGGCAGGGGAGGGGGGGACGTCGGCCGTTTTAGTGACGTACGGCGCACTTTATACTTGCAGGGACCCACCGAAGAGCCTGTGATTATTTGAAGTGAAACTAAAGGGGTGAGGAATGCCCTCGCAGCGATCCGCCGGTGGTTTGATGATCGTACAGATCAAACTAGAACAGATTCACAGGTCCGGATAGCAGCCGAATTTTGGGGTGGGGGGATTTTATGGGGGGGGGGGGAAGCAAACGTTTTAAAGTCCTTCGTTCTAAACATTGTTTCTTGTGACGGGCCAAACGGCCACCCACGGGTCCTCAAATGGAGCTGTGTTCATTTGGCTGGACATGATGTATACTGTGAAGGTCTGTGGTAGCCTAGCGGTTAAGGTACTGGACTCTGGACCAGAAGGTCCAGGGTTCAAATCCCACCCCACCACAATAGCTTAAAAAAAATGTAAGACTGTATTAATTGTAAGTCGCTCTGGATAAGGGCGATGCTGTAAATACTTGGTCTCGTTTACAGATTTCTATCTCGATGAGTAGAAGACAGTCATCCTACGCTAAAGACGTAAAGCCTCTAAACACATTAACCGAGTTTGGAACAGTCTCTAGACCAAAAGTGAGCTAACAAGCAAGCGAGCGCACGGCCCGCTCATAAACCCCGTCTATTTGACTGGCTGTTTGCAGCCGCCATGTCTGGCGGTAAAACGTTTTGAATTTGTTATAATCGTAAGACCTCGATGTTTAAAGGCGCGCACCTGTTCCACGCCTTAACTGTTTTTTTTTTTAATGAGAAAATGCAGTTTTTTTTCCTAACCCTAACCCTTTCTGTTCAGTGAAAGGTATGCATAATAACACCACTCTGGATAAAGGCCTTTGCCAAAGAACATTGTGTGAAAGACAATTCCAGACTGGCAGCGGTGACCTAAAAATAAGCTCACTCGCTCTGATGTCTGTGGTTTTTCGCTTTTCAAAGGTGAATCACAGTGTACTGTACATGTCATTCCAGCTACATGATTAGAAACAAACAAGACACGCCCTGGAGCATCTCATGACCTGAAGAATGAAAAGTACATGTGCATCTCCAATGGAACCGGGTTCAGAGTGTGCGAACATGCTGTCTTCTGATTGATTTACACACACCTCGCTGGCATGAAGGCTGCGTGTTCTGAGGGAAAGCACTTTTATGGGCTGTCATGCGGTGCTGCAAACTGTCTGCCAAATCAAGCAGCGAGGTGTAACAGAGGGACCTGCAGCATTGCATCACGGTGAGATTTCATCTCTCTGATGTCTGCGCTTGATTGCGCTCGTTACAGCGGATCGTCGAGTACATGTCATTCCAGTCTGACTCACAGGTACAACAAAGAGCTGGAGGGCGAGAACACTGCGGACCTGCGAGGGATATCAGTTGGCGTGTCGGCATCTCTATCTGCAGTCTTTCACATGCTCCATCTTTTATATCACTAACAAAACGTTTCCTCTTGGCATAACCCCGGATCGTCTCATGTTATGTTACGGCAATGACAGCGTTTATTTATATACCCTTACGAAAAAAAAAGGGCCTTACGCTTAAAGCTCCTATGATTACATCCTGTGATTAATTAAAGTTCAATTACATTCCATGAGTGTACTTTATGCAGTATTTGTATTTTCAACAGGAGCAAGGCTACACTGACAGATGCCTTCCTATCGGACAATGTGAGAGGAAACTGGAGTAAGGAGAGTTAACCCATGCCTACATGGGAAGAACATACAAACTCCACACAGGTTGGGGCCGAACCGGGAATCTCGCACCGTCATACACCATCAGTGTGTTAGTAAACTCATTAAGCGTACAGTTTCAATACTTTTTTGGCATTAAAACGACCCGCTCGGCATCCATTACGTTTTTAGGGAGTGTTTTTGCATGTGGGGTTTTTTTAGGAGCAGTTTTCATCGTAAAATATAAAGTATTTACTTTACATTTGAAAAAGAAATGGTCAACCGGCGTTTGGGTCAGCGACCTGTTGGATTCACGGTGCCGGGATCTTCTGGGGTCGATATTTCGTGACTTTATTTGAACTGATTCGTCGTATCGGGTGGACCTGCTCCTCGGTTGGATTGAGAGTTCACAGATGAGTCAAACCTTTGCGTGTAAAACTGCTCGCCCGTCTTTTAGCCTTAACCTTCTGAAACCTCAGTTGCAGATGAAGACAGATGAAGAACAGCTTTGTGACAGAGCAGCTACGTGTGAAAGTGAGTTCGGGGGAGGTCTGAAGCCGCTGCCTCGTTCAGAGCGCATCTAAGCACTGTGACACCGCGTGCCATCTGTTCCTTCTACACACCGCAGGAAAACCGCCGGTCCCACAATCCTGCCCAGAGCGCTCTCCCTTCAGAGAGGAGCGTGGTTTCTAACCCTAAGATCTTTAAAAGGGAAGTAAAAATAAAGCCTGTGAGCGTTTCATCTGGGCGCACGAGAGGAGGGGATCGCGGAACGAGGCATTCATTGTGACCCATTTACTCAGTCATTATGATTACGCCTTAACCAGGGCGCAATTTATAGATGATTCGGTTCAAATAAGAGAGTACGTGCTGTGGGCAAAAGGAGGGGTCGAGGTGGGTAAGAGGAACCTGCATGAGGAAAATGGAAGTTAAAAATACACTCTGGATCCCACATAAAGGCCTCTAAAGATAGCATGCAAAAAAACCAAGGACGCTCAAGAGCGATGACTGAGTCAGTAAATGGTTACCCTGTAAACTACAGACAGAGGAATCCTAACGCACGACGCAGCCAAAAGTATGTAGACACATCTCATTAGTGCTCTTTCAGCCACCGTTAGCGGATTAATACACATGAAGCATACCGGCAATAGATTAATTATGTTGTATAATGATTTATATCTATATCGAGGCTTTCACAAACCCAATGATGCTCTACAAAGCAGTTCAAAGGCACAGAACACTAGAAAGAGTCGTGTAAGTTGTAGAATTTTAAAAACATCAGTGAAGCATTTGTTCATTTTGAGGTCAAATCTCTCATCTTGCATCTTTGGAGTCTCGGTCCACCCAAGCTTTCTTCCTACAACTTTAAGGGGGTTTTTCCTTTCCACTGTCGCCCTAGGCTCGCTCAGTTTGGGATTGGCCTTTGAAGATCATGTAAGATTGTTAAAGCTGCTTTGAGACGACGCTCCGCTGTAAAAAGCGCTACAGAAATCAGTTTGAATTGAATTGAATTGAATGCGTGTACAAAGAGGATGTGCAGTAGCTCCTCTAACAGAAGGTCAAGTTCAACTGAATGCAGCAATAAAGAAATAAATAAAACTAAACTAGATTCAGTGTTTTCTTTCTGCCAAAAAACATGGTTGATTAAAAAAAGGGGGCAATCATTCATAATAATATTCATAGTAATGCTTTATTAGCAATAGAGCGGGAGTTTAGACGGCCTGATTTAGCAGATGGTTAATCCCGTGTTCCTTCTTATTGTCCGACAGTCCAATTATGCGTCCGTATGATGGGAAAGAAGAACTCACGCTGAGCAGCAGGGGAGCATGGAGACACCCGGCTGAATGTACCGAGGGCGACACAGTTAGATAATGGAACGACTACGATTATGCTACAGAACCATGTTTAAAGGTAAAGAGCTCCAAAGTGTGCGAGCGTTTCATTTTCGGGACCCATAAATCATTTTGAGCACGCCAGAAGAACAAGGATCTCCACCAAACGGATATTTGACACAAAGCCTAAGAAGCGATTAAAATGGCAGTGCACATTTGCTTACGGATTAATCTTCTCTAACAGTGTTATCTCATACGTTAAACAATACGCCGCGTGTTGACACTAAGGTGCCTTTAAACATTTATTTCAGTCCCAGATGAGTCAGTCTTCAAATAACGTAGCCAATCAATAGGACGAAGCAAAGGTTAAGGATGGAGCCGCAGTTTTACGCAGGCCGCTTGCCAACAGGATCATAGAACACAACTTCTGAATGATTAATCTTTACAACGTCCCGAGGAGACTTTCTGTCTGACTTCAGGCCTGTAAGATTCTTCCATAAAACAAAACAAAAAAAATCTCCCAGAAATGCAGTGGTGCTTAAAAAGGCTTGAGAACCCTTCGGAATGTTCTAGATTTCTCCACAAATGTGAGCTAAAACGCCGTCGGATTTTCACACAAGCCCTAAAGGGAGATAATGTGACATAGTGTATGTGAACAAATATTATCCTTTGTCCTTTATTTATTGAAGATGATGTGTCCAATATTATGTACGTGAGTACTGAAGGCGAAGCAGCAATATTTAACTAAACCTTTCTGTGACTGTTGGTCCCTCCTGCACATCAGAACCGATCCTCGGCACAGAACAGCTTCATCTCTCAGGTTTTCTCGCAAGAACTGCTCATTTCAGGTTCCACAACATGTCCATTGGATCGAAATGTGGGTCGTCCTCTTGCTGCATGAACCCCGTTCTCTTGAGATTCAGTTCACAAACAGACGTCGTGACGTTTTCCTTTTATTTTGGCTGCTATAATGTGCTGCTGTAATTCAGAATTCGCTGTTGGAGCAAAACGGTGATCCCACCACTATGCTGAAAGCTCAGATGGAAGCAAAAACGAAATTAAAATGAATCGTACGGCACTGCAGCAGCCCTCTTATCCTGCCACCACAACGACCCTGGTCCGAGTTCCTTTAGTAACTCGCCCAGACGCCCTTTTCCGGAGCGACTTACAATCCGTGTAAGTGCATTGCTTAAGGAGGCTGAATTTGAACCCTGGACCTTCTGATCCATAGTCCAATGCTTTAACCATTAATGCCTTATAGCATCGTATAGGGCACTTCGATGTGTCTTTGGGACTCCAGTCAAAGGATCTCACCGGCGCTGCAGCAGTGACCCCTATCAGCCACTCCACTGAGGCCTAGGCCTGCATCCTGCACTCCACCTCAACCCGCATGCTCCTTACTAAGGAAAAGCAGTGCTAAAATGTGCAAAAAAGTGACTAAGCGCTGTCTTAGTTGGAACATATTACACTCATTCAGTTCATTTCTAATTTAGACACAGTGCGACAATCCACAAAGCCTTTTTTGTCTTTAAGTTGACTTAAGTACAAAGGAAACTACCCACCCACGGTGAGCGAAAAAAAAAAACAACTGAATGCGTGGCGATCATTAACAGGTAGCAGGTACCCTCCGAAAGTCTTCGATTCGGGGGAAGGGGAACATGTGTAAATGTATTTGAGCTGCTTTTAATATGCCAGTGTAAGAAAGGCAGCACTGTTTGCCCCTGGTTAATGTTTATCCAGGTCATTCTTGAAGAATTCCAAGAATGATGGACGACTCCCGTCGAAACCGCTCGTAAAACATCAGAAATATTCGCAAATGTGGAACAAGTGTCACGCGGGACGATATTAAAGACCGTACGTCATTCTGTACTAGCAGGCTAAAGAATCTGCCATATTGCGGGCTGATATAATCAGATGCACATGCTCAGCGTGTGCGTGTGTGTGTGTGTGTGTGCGCGTGCTGAATTATTTCTCCGGTACAACAGAGACGTTTTCCTGCACAATAATTAAACGATGCGCACGCCGCAGTTCATTAATAGCACTGAGCTTGGCGCCACAGGAACAAACGAAAGCAGTACGCTGATGTTACCTGGCAGCGGGTCAACAGTACAGCCTCCCACTTCGGATGACCCGAATAGTTCTGGGTAAACATTACGAGAGTTATTATATGACATGAGAACAGGAAATGGATAAGCACATATGTGAGCGTTCACCTCCCCGAGGGTGAGCAGCTGCCAGAGATGCAAGGTGCATAAAACACGGCCGACCTGAACCCGCTCTCATGCTGCGCCGCAGGAAATACTGCGTCTGGGTCCATTCTGGAGGCACCGCGTTCCGTTAGGGTTCAGGATTTTGGGGAACCCTGGTGGACTGCCAGTTAAGGATTTGCACCTCTGAACAGAAAAGCAAGAGTTATTGCTGGTTTTGTTTTATTCCAAAGATCCAGAGCATTCAGATTAGCTTGATTAATTTTCGAACCTGGTCTCTGAATCCGCCACGTCCTCCCACTGTCCACATGAGTTTACTCTGGGTGCTCCGGTTTCCACCCACACTCCAAAGGCATGGAGTTTCATAGGGTAAAATAGTGTTTCTAAAGTGCCCTAGTGTAGTGAGTGTGTGCGCTCTATGACGGATTGACGACCTGTCTGCGGTTCTTCCTGCCTTAAGCCTTGTCCTGCCAGCTAGGTTTTGCTGAATTTCTGATTAGGTTTAAGAAAATATCAGTTCATAAACTGAGTATCATATTACTCACTTAATAACGATTGAACAGAAGGATTTGATTTGCAGTACATCAGCATTTACTAAATAAATGTCATTTATAACATTTGTGATAAATCATTCTTCTACAATGTAAGTGTTACAAGGCTTACCTCAAAACTCCCGGTCCGCTCGCGGCTCGTCCCAGTAGCCGTTACAGAGCGTCCGATGACGCCGTTTATGTTTAGTGTTTAATCGACGACGTGATAATGAACACCTGGGGGTCTCTACTATATAAGTACGAGCCCCGGCTTTGTCCGGTGCCACGTCGTCAAAGAGCGTACGGTCCCTCGCTCACGTGGCGATTTATTATTTCAAAGTAGACGATGACATCCCGGGGCGTATATAGCCGACAGACGTGTACGAGGGAAACCTCGGCGGAGGTATCACAGCATCACAGCACCCGTAGGGACAGACCAGGAACCCTACCGAGTTCACTCCGGCTGGCTGCGTGACTCCTTTGAGACGAACCCCAGCCCGCCTTCCTCGTGTGCTCCCTCTGACGTTCCGGGGCTCCTCGACGCCACCCTCTCATGCTTACTGCACGTCTGCCCTCTGCCGTTTCGGTGCCCATTGCCGTCGATTCTTGAGCGCGCCAGCTGTGGATGCCATTCCCATTTGGGACGCAACACAGCTGCGTGACTTTTTCCCTTTTTTGGTTTTTGTAATTTGGAGAGCCTTTTGCTCTGCCTCTTTAGTTATTGCCCCATTCTTATTATACATCGTGGGGTTCCTTCCTTCCCGCATCCTTGGGTCCTAACCCATATCATAACAGTACGGTCACCCTTCCCTGCTCAGTCCCGCATGAAAAGCACTACGACCGGGATTTTCTTTTTTTGTCCAGTGAGAGACATACAGTTTATAAATCTATATCTGTAAATATTTATCTAGTTCCAAGACACTTTTAAAGTCAACAGATCCTTTATTTCTCATCAAATTTGAATGTGGAATCTAACTAACTGGTCTGACACTATATATGTATATATATATAGTACCCAGTAGGTAAACTGGGTCCTGGGTTCAAATCCCACCTCTGCCAAGCTGCCACATTTGGGTCCTCCAGCAAGACCCTTAACCCACGATTGCTTGGATTGTAAGACTGTATGAGTTGTAAGTCGCTCTGGATAAAGGCGTCTGCTAAATGGCATAAATGCAAATGTAAAGCTTCAAAGTAATCCAAACTAATGGTTATAAAGGCATGAACCAGTTTCTCAGCATCTATAAAAGAGCTTAGCAATATTATATAGGTGTTGCCAATGTGACCATCAAAGGAGAAATCTGAATCCAATGTAGCACTTCCATTTTTCACAGATGTACAGATGTGTTTGACAGAACTACCATCAAGGTTAAGGACAGATGGAGCTAACCTGTCTCTCACAGGCTTGGGTCTGGGTTCATAAGTAAAAGAAAATGCATTGATATCTTACATACAACATCTAGGCTGTCAAAGGAGGTTGGACGTCTTTTTCTTGTCCCCCTCAAGGTTTCTTCCTTATGACATTTAGGGATTTTTTCCTTTCCACTGCGACCCTAGGTTTGCTCAGTTAGGGCCGTGGACCTAGGTAGTTCTAAAGGTACTTTGAGGTAATTTTTGAGCCTCACTCATATTGCTCGTTGCAACTTCTTCTAAATTTCTCCTTCATTCTGTCCATCTCTATAGAATATAAATCCACTATTAAAGTCTTAAGGTTTAAACAGCCTCGAATCAGATATTAGCATAGGTACAATCCGTTTCAGAATTGATACAAGACAGCTTTTTTTTTCCCTAATCACAAGCTTGGTGACAAGGTTTGACTAATGTTTCTCAGTACGGAGAGCATTTATTGCAGTGAAAATGTACTGCTTTGCTTCAACGGTGTCGTTATTTTTATTGGAGCAGGATGCAAGGCCTCTCTGCACGTTTGAGGAGAGTCAAGTCCGTCATTTGTAAATGTGAAATATTTCTGCTATATGACAAAGCTTGGTGGACCAGTGGAAGATTATATACATTGTTGGAACCATTCCCTTGAAGCAAGCATCATTTCCATCTGTTGTATATCCGTGTGTGTACATCCTGTACAACATATAAAGTTTGTCCTCTTGAGCTAAATGCAAACACTGAGACAAATCTATGTGTCAAGCCAAGTCCATTTAAAAGTGCCTTCTTTAAACAAAAGTGCAACTGCTCCTCCTATATAATCTATACGCTAATTTGTTATGATCTGCTCTGAGATGCTTGGTACTGATAAGGTACGTGAAAGGATGAATGAACGACTGCACACTGACGCTTAAGAAACACAGAGCGTTAAAAGTTAAGGCTTTCCGTACTGTTTGCTTATCCCATCATCTGGAACGAGTACTCCATGTGCCCTTGAGCAGAACAAAAATGAAAATTCATCAAAGAAACATCACGTGGGACTGTTTGGTGGATTCCGTTCTGAATGGTTGCATTTCCGTACCATTCAGGTCTTTTATGACAGTGTACACAACTCAACACAAGTCCTTCAGTGCAATTCCGCTAGACACCTAATTAAACAATGTTAATTACGTACGTGTGGAACATCTTTAAAAAATCCAGTGAGGACTGTTCAGAGCATTCAGTATACAGACTTTGGATATATACGAGTTATGTTTTGTTTTATTAAATTCTAAACTTATTAATTAAGGCTATGACAGTCATAATTAATGGTTAATGGTAAAACTCGAAGGCCTAAATTGCAAGTTGTAAATGTTTTCATGTTTACCAGTTTATGTTCATGTTAGTACAGGTGTGAGCCGTGTAATGGGCGTCAGTATAGTCACATAGTGTATTCAAACTAAAACTTTCATAAAAACACAATATGAAAGCGCTGACTGCAGTACTGTACGATACAGTAATCCTTAGCGTTGTATCCTTTGTCAAGTTTGCACATGCCCATAACGTAAACGAAAGGAACTGCAATTCTCTTTTCCGTCAGCAGGTGAAAACACACTCACATCTTCACTTACCCACTACTACCTAGTAATTATTTTGTCTAAGCAGCTGCTTTTGGCTAGAAGCGTGTCCCGATTTTGCCTTTTCTGATTAAAAAAACAAAAAAACAAAAAACAACGTTTAGCATTCAACAGTAAGCATGAAATATGTTTCTATGATGCGATCGGAACAGTACAGCTCAGCTAGGTCCTTGTTTTGCACAAAAAAAAAGGCCAGTTGGAAAGAAATGACTCCCTACAGCCCAGGAACTAAAACTGATGCTTGTTGGAAAAGTTTCTCACGTCATTAACACGGTCACACGTTACGACCTGCAATTAAAATAAAATAGACGCACGAGTCAAAGGTAGCTAGTGTGCTGCAAGTATCTAAGAGACAGATTGTTTTATTAATGCCTACAGCTGTCTGTGTGTTTGTGTGTGTGCGTGTGTGTGTGCGTGTATGGGCATTCCTCTACAGCCTCAGGGGCCAAGCGCTATGGGATTGTACAAAAATACTTACCTGCAATCATAGTGAGCTATAGGGTGTACTGTACTGTCAGAGCACAATTTATGCGTCCTTTTGCATTCTTTCACTTGTACGAGAGAGAGAGAGAGACAGAGACAGAGAGAGAGCGAGTGAGCGAGAGAGAGAGAGACAGAGAGAGGGAGAGGGAGAGGGAGAGAGAGAGAGAGAGAGAGAGACAGAGAGAGAGACAGACAGACAGAGAGAGAGAGAGACAGAGAGAGAGAGACAGAGAGAGATAGAGAGAGAGAGAGAGACAGAGACAGAGAGAGAGAGAGAAAGAGAGAGAGAGACAGAAACA